>JAODAL010037849.1:0-39912 GCA_025379985.1 Phyllomedusa bahiana | reverse complement strand
CCTGGGGGTCCCTACTCGCATGCGCCGCCGTTGCCAGGGACGCATCTCCCCCTGGATCGGCGCGTCGTCTTGACGTCATCAGGCGCCGATCGCGCGGCTCTTATGTGCAGCCGGGCGCGCTCCCTCGGGGTCTCTACTACCGGGCCCAACTGCTGGGACACCCTTACAGGGTGCGGGACACATTTGTTTCCTGCATTACTCTCTTCTGCAGGACTTTTTCAAGAGGCTTTTGGTGAGTGCATTTTTGCATTTTTTGTAGATACGTTGTATTATCCTATGCATGACTTGCTTGTGTGCCGTTTGGCTCCCTATTTAAGGCTCTTTATTTACTTATCCTTTTAGATGCCTGAACCCTATTTTGTGCTGCCTAAACTCGCATTCTCTGTGTAATCATATGGAGGTTGCGTGAGTATACCATTTGGGCAGTTCATTGTGAGGCAGCCTTCCTGTATATTCGGCTACCTCTTTATATTATATTGTATCGTTGGTCCTGCTCCTCATCATCCCCTGATGCGATCTATATAGGATGGTTTCGAAACATGTTGGGATAGAATCTATGGGTCTCTTGGGATGGGACCTATGGGTGTTTTTTAGGGTCAGAGTTTGCAGGGTCAGGCTCCTGTAGGACGCCCTTATTGGGGCGATTTTCCTGTTTTGTATATAGGTAAGGTGTAATAGTTGCCCTTTTATGGGCTCTATAGGGATTTTCTAGACCTTGTCCCCGCATGTGTGCCTTCTTTTAGAGTGTGCTTATTCTTTTTGGCTTTTTGCACTAATGTGTATATTTTATCATTATTATTAAAAGTTATGTTTTAAGGCCGTTAGTTCCTCCTTTTGGTTTTTGCTCACCGTGCGGTGCCACAGAGACACAGGCAGCTTCAGACTCACACTTCCTGTAGGTGGTTCTATAGCAGTGATTAGCACATCAGCTCTGAATTCACAGCTCTTCTAATAGCATTGACATGAGAACAGGAGATCATATATATAGTGCAGAGAGCTTCAGACTCAATTCCTGTAGGTGGTTCTATAGCAGTGATTAGCGCATAAGCTCTGTATTCACAACTATAATAATTGCACTGACATGAGAACAGGAGATCTTATATATAGTGCAGAGGGCTTCAGACTCACACTTCCTGTAGGTGGTTCTATATCAGTGATTAGCATATAAGCTCTGTATTCACAACTCTACTAATTGCACTGACATGAGAACGGGAGATCTTATATATAGTGCAGAGGGCTTCAGATTCATGCATCCTGTCTCTTACTGGTCAGACTCTGAGTGATTTCATTGCAGTGATTAGCATATCAGCTCTGTATTCACAGTTCTTCTAATAGCACTGACATTAGAGCAGAAGATCTTATGTCTAGTGCAGAGAGCTTCAGATTCATTCTTCCTGTCTCTATCTGGTCAGGCTGTTGGTAGTTCTATAGCAGTAATTAGCAAATCAGCCCCATATTCAAAGCTCTTTTAATTGCACTGACATGAGAGCAGGAGATCTTATCTATAGTGCAGAGAGCTTCAGATTCATGCATCCGGTCTCTTACTGGTCAGGCTATGAGTGGTTTCATTGCAGCGATTAACATATCAGCTCCATATTCAAAGCTCTTCTAATAGCACTGACATGAGAGCAGGAGATCTTATGTATAGCATAGAGAGCTTCAGACTCATGCTTTCTGTCTCTATCTGGCCAGGCTGTTAGTAGTTCTGCAGCAGTGATTAGCACATAGGCTCTGTATTCCCAGCTCTTCTAATTGAACTGACATGAGAGCACGGATCTTCAGATTCATGCATCCGGTCTGTTACTGGTCAGGCAATGACCAGGGGAGAGCAAGTCAGTACCCAGAGTAACCTGTGTTATCTTATCTCCTCAACAAAGCCAAATAAACAAAGCAATGTATTTGGAAAAAGTCTTCATTTGCCGTTCCCTACATGTTAGGAGGTTAAATGACCCTGGCGCCAACCCACGTCAGACATTCTATACAGAATCTCAGTGCAGATATGAATCCGATCTCCCCTGTAGGAAGCTCAGGCAATGCAGTCCCAGTGTAAGCACATAAACCAGCAGTAGATGGCAGAACAGGACCAGCTGCAGAAGGTAAAAGATGTGAACATTCAGATTCCCTGGATGGATCTGGAAGGCGACCAGGATTTCCCAGTCCTCAGGTTATTTTCGGGATAATGCATCGGGGGTATGAGCTCTTGGGGAAGCTTGTGCATCTACTCGGACAATCGAGACGCTTTGTCTCGGTCCAGGCTCGGTTTCTGTATATTGGATTCACATTAGTTCATTTAGTTTTTGTTGAATTCTATTTCTAGAACATTTTAAAGGATTTGTTCACATTTGCGGACGTCCGGGGCGTTTGTTTCGCAGCAGGGTCCAGCACTGACACCATTATTACCCCATAGAGGTCTATGCAATCGTTCACATGTTCATATTTAGTGGTTTTCTACTATACTCAGCATCACGTCATACAAATCTAGATGCTCTCATCTCTGGGGTTAAAAAGTCACGGTCGGAGCTACCATTGGGAGTCTGGTGCACATTACAGCTAGATCCAGCTCTAGACAGTGTGGAATAAGGCAGGCTAGAGGGCCTGAGGGCCCCACCAGCTGGAGGTGATTTTGGGGCCACACAGTGGAGTTGATTCTTGGGGCCCACCAGTGGAGTTGATTCTTGGGGCCCACCAGTGGAGGTGATTCTTGCGGCCACCAGTGGAGGTGATTCTTGGGGCCCACCAGTGGAGCTGATTCTTGGGCCCACCAGTGGAGATGAGTCTTGGGAGCCAGCAGTGGAGGTGATTCTTGGGGCCAATAGTGGAGGTGACTCCTGGGGCCACCAGTGGAGATGATACTTGGGGCCCAACAGTGGAGTTGATTCTAGGGGCCACCAGTGGAGATGATTCTTGGAGCCACCAGTGGAGATGATTCTTGGTGCCACCAGTGAAGATGATTCGAGGGGCCCACCAGTGTAAGTGATTCTTGGGGCCCACCAGTGTAAGTGATTCTTGGGGCCACCAGTGGAGAGGATTCTTGGGGCCCACCAGTGTAAGTGATTCTTGGGGCCACCAGTGGAGAGGATTCTTGGGGGCCCCCAGTGGAGCTGATTCTTGGGGCCCACCAGTAGAGATGATTCTTGGAGGCCCACCAATGGAGATGCTTCTTGGGGCCACCAGTGGAGATGATTCTTGGGGCCACCAGTGGAGATGATTCTTGGGGCCCAGCAGTGGAGATGATTCTTGGGGCCACCAGTGGAGATGATTCTTGGGGCCATCAGTGGAGATGATTCTTGGGGCCCACCAGTGGAGATGATATTTGGAGCCCACCAGTGGAGCTGATTCTTGAGGGCCACCAGTAGAGATGTTTCTTGGAGGCCACCAATGGAGGATGCTTTCTTGGGGCCACCAGTGGAGATGATTTTCCATGGGGCCCACCGTGGCAGATGTTTTCTTGGGGCCCAGCAGGGAGGTGATTCTTGGGGCCCACAGTTGAGATGCATTCTTGTGGCCACCAGTGGAGATGTTTCTTGAAGCCCACCAGTGGAGGTGAATTCTTTGGGCCACCAGTAGTGATGATTCTTGGGGCCACCAGTGGATGGGATGATTCTTGGAGGCCCACCAGTGGAGATGATTCTTGGGGCCACCAGTGGAGATGAATCTTGGGGCCCACCAGTGTAAGTGATTCTTGGGGCCACCAGTGGAGAGGATTCTTGGGGCCCCCAGTGGAGCTGATTCTTGGGGCCCACCAATGGAGAGCTCTTGGGGCCACCAGTGGAGATGATTCTTGGGGCCATCAGTGGAGATCGATTCTTGGAGCCATCATGGAGATTGATTCTTGGGGCCCACAGTGGGAGATGATATTGGAGCCCACCAGTGGAGCTGATTCTTGGGGCCCACCAGTAGAGATGATTCTTGGAGGCCCACCAATGGAGATGATTATTGGGGCCACCAGTGGAGATGATTCTTGGGGCCCAGCAGTGGAGATGATTCTTGGGGCCGAGCAGTGGAGGTGAATCTTGGGGCCCAGCAGTGGAGATGATTCTTGTGGCCACCAGTGGAGTTGATTCTTGAGGCCCCCAGTGGAGATGATTCGTGGGGCTCACCAGTGGTAAGATGATTCTTGGGGGCCCACCACGTGAGAGGTTTCTTGGGGCCACAGTGGAGAGATTCTTGGGGTGGGGTCCCCAAAGGGGAGTTGTTTTTTTTGGGGGGTTTCCCCCAAAAGGTTGGCGTTTTTTCCAGGGTCCCCAGTGTACCTGTTTCTTGGGGGGAAAAAACTTTTGGGCTGATTTTTGGAGCCCCCCAGTGGAGAATAATTCTTGGGGGCCCACCGTGGATTTTGTTTTTTGGGTTTTTTTGGGGGCCCAAACCAGTGGAGTTAATTCTTGGTGCCCCCCCAGGGGAGGGGGTTTCGGGGCCCCCCCACCAATAGAATGATTTTTTGGAGACCCCCATTTGGCAGATGATTCCTGGGCTCCCCAGTGGATTTTGATTTTTGGGAAAACCCAAGGGGAGTTTTTTTTTGGGGGTCCCAACCCCAGTGGCGTTTTTCCCAGGGCTCCAAATTTGAGCGGATTTTGGGGCCCACCCATTGGGTTGGGATTTTGGGAGCCCCCGGGGATTTTTTTTCCCTTGGGGGCCCCCCGTGGATTTGGTTTTGGGGGTTTTGGGGGAAATAGTGGGGGGATTTTGGGGGGTTTGCCCCCCAAGGGAAAAGATGTTTCCCTTGGGCCCCTCCCCAAGGGGGGAAGTTGTTTTTGGAACCCAAACAGGGGAGTTTTTTTTTGGGGTCCACCAGTGGGTTTTTTTCCTGGGTCCCCCAGGGGAAGCAAATTTTTTGGGCCCACCATAGGAGCGATTTTGGGGCCCAAACCTAGGGGGAGTTTGATTTTTGGGGGGGCCCACACCAGTGGGAGATAATTCTTGGGCCCCCGGGTGGGGGTTTGATTTTTGGTTTAAAAACCGGGTTGGAATTGATTTTTGGGGGGTTCCACTGAGGGGTTTTTTTCCCCCAGGGCCCCATTTTTTGGAAACCCTTTATTCTTGGGGCCCCAAAACCTTGGAGTATTTTGGGGGCCCACCTTGGGGAGTGTTCTTGGGAACCCCCCAAAAGTGGAGGGATTCTTGGGGTCCACCAAAGGGGGTTTGATTCTTGGACCCCAAACAGTGGAAGTTGATTTTGGGGCCCATCTGGGGAAAGTGTTTCTTTGGGGCCCCCCAGTGGCATTGATTTTGGGTTCCACCAGTGGAGGTTGATTTTTGGGACCACCAGTGGAGTTTATTCCAGGGCCCTTCCCAAGTGGAGTGATTTTTTGGGTCCACCAGTGGAGTGATTTTGTAGCCCATTGTGGAGTTGATTTTTGGGGGCCCACCAGGAAAGTTGATTTTGGGAGCCCCCAGTGGGTTGATTTTTGGGGGCCCCCCCAGGGGAGTTAAATTTATTGGGGTCCATAAGTTTTAGTTTTTTCCAGGGCCCCACAAGGGTGCTGTTTCTTGGGGCCCCCAAAAGTGAGGTTTTTTCTTGTGGGTCACCAGGGGAAAGTGATTTTTGGGAAACCCCTCCAGGGGATTTTAAATTTTTTTGCGGTTTTGGGGCCCATCTTTGGATTTAAATTTCTTGGTGCCCACCGAGGAGGTGTTTCTGGGGCCCCCAAATTAAAAACTGATTTTGGGGGGGCCCCCCAAATTAGAGATGATTTTTTGGGGCCCCAACCAGTGGAGTTGATTTTTGGAGCCCCCCAGTGGGGTTTAATTTTTGGGGAGGCCCCCCTTTTGGAGTTTATTCCGGGGTTTCCCCCCCCCCGTGGAGCTGATTTTTGGGGGCCCCCAACCAGAAAAAATTGGGATTTTGGGGTCCAAAAGTGGAGTTGTTCCCTTGGGGCCCACCAGTGGCATTTTTCTTGGGGCCCACCAGTGGAGCTGATTCGGGGGGAAGCCCTTTCAGTGGATTTTTGTTTCTTGGGGCCCACCATTTGGTTGTTCTTGGGGTTCAAAAAAGTTTTAGTTTTTTTCCCCAGGGTCCCCAACAGGGGGTGCTGATTTTTTGGGGCCAGGGTTTTGGGGTTTTGAGTTTTGGGGGGGTCACCAGTTGGTTTGATTCTTGTGGCCTCCCAGTGGCCCTTTGATTTTTAAAAATTTAAACTCCCGCTACTCTTGTTTTCTGCCTTTTTTAAAGGTCCCCAAACGGATACCTGAAATTTTAAATTTTACTAATTTGAATCCACACTAACAATCAAAGATCTTCTTGACCACATATCAAAAGGGACTTGAAAAAGTACAGTAGGGGCCTTTGCACAAAATTTCTAAAAGGAGAAAAAGGGTTTAAAAAAAGGGAAAACCAAATGGGATTGGTCCTGGGAATTCTCAGACATTAGGACAAGTCCAACATGAAAGTGGCTGGAATAATTTTGTTTTGGGCCCTCGTTCACAGGGGCTTATTCTGCCGCGAAATTGGGGGCCGAAATGCGCGGGGATTAGCGCTTCAGTACGGCGCCACTCCGGGCAGCAATTCTGTAATCCAAGACCTCTCCTAGCTGACCAGTGGGAAACCGTCGCTTTCCTCCCGTCGGCGACTCCGCGCGGGGGGGGGGAGAAAGTGCATGCACATTATTTACGGGGGACGTGCCGTACACACCCAACTTGTCTATGGGGCTGGGAGCGGCGCCTCCGCCGCGCAACGGCCCGCCACGGTCCCGGCCAGATAATCACTGTCGGATATGTGCGACACAATACCGCGCACGCGAATACGCTTGGGCATATATCGTTTGAACACGTCCTTATATAATCTTGAACAGATGTATGGATTATTAGTAAGGACCTATGTATTGGGCTTACTCAGTAAGTTCGCTACATAGAAGGTGGGTTCCGGCTGCCACCTATAAAACAGGCAGTTTTCCTTCCTCCGATTGGTACTTCCATGGAGAGATCATGGGATGCTCATCTGTTTCAATGGCAGCTGGAAGCCTAATAAGAATCCTTACCTGCCATGAGAAAGGTTCTATTACTTCCTGCCCGATACAGTAAATAATAGAACCGCCATCTTGGAATACCCTTCTGCCTTACTTATATAATACAGAAGGGTGTACAAATGATCTATACCCCTAGTGGTCAAGTAAATGTAAAACAAAAAAAAAAAAAAAGATTTTAAAAGTATAAAAAAATAATAAAACATTGTAAAAGTTCAAATCACCCCGTCTATACCATTTTTACAAAAAAAAAACTAGTGAACCTAATTGGTATGTCGCATCTGTAAAGTTGTCTAATAATTTAACATAATTTATCCAAAACGGTGAACACTGTAAAAAATTTAAAACACCAAAATTGTGGTTTTTTTTTGGTCATTTCATATCCGTTAAAAATTAGAATAAGAAAGTTATCAAAAACTCGCCTCTGAAAAGAAATGTATCCATGGTACGGTCTGTTGAGTGGTAAAAGGAGAGAATTTTGTATAACTCTGGTCATATGGTTTAAAAGAGGCAAAACGGGTTAAAAAAATGCCTAAGTTGGGCTTCCGGGGTTGGTTCTAGTAGGTTATTTTACATCTACCTGTATCCTGTTTTCTGTTTAAGTACACCCATCCATGTAAGTGAACCACTCAATAGTATATCAGTGGAACAGGTTTTTTGGAATCACCCGGAACTGCAAAAAATCTTGTATAAATGGTAGTAGATGTTTGAAGCATGTAGAGCATTTGTGGGATGAGGTAGGTTTTTTCCTACCAGCCCATGAAAAAAGTGGTGCATTGAGTGTGCAGAGGTGGAATTGGAACTTCTCTGTTTAAGGGATTTTGCCACGATGTATGTAGACGTGGGGAACCCTCCTCAAAATGTGTCTTTGAATCACATTTCTAAATATATGTGATTCCAAAAAAGTGAGCTGTGAGAGCTACAGCTATGCTCAGTCCCCGTGTCAGTACGACTGCCTAACTTTACTGAAAATTCCATTAGACGGACAGTCATGACAAGAGCTGATCAGGCCGTGCTTGCCAGATTGCAATCTTATCAGATGACAGGAACATTGAACATGAGCTTCCAAAGGGCTTGTGGACGAAAGTGCAGTATATGAGGCTATAGCTTGTCCAAACCAATCCACAGGTTTTACTCGGTATTATTTGAGTGCACATTGCAGCCACTCCTTACTTACCCTCTGAGCTTCGCTGCTCGCCTCCCTCTCCTCCTGCAGCGTACATGATTGTGTTAAATTATCTCGCCTGAGCCAGATAAGAAGAAAGCAACTCACTTCATAGCAAAACCCCTTTAAAGGGGCGCTCCCATGAAGCGAAGTGTCAGCTAGCTGCGAGCCGAGCGTGCATGAGAATGAAGAGCTGAGAGAAGGGGAACTTTTCTCCTTATGGAGAGCACCAGTTAAGGTGTGTAGTGTTTTGAAAGAGCCTTTTCGCCCACTACTACAGAGGCATCTGGCATATCACAGAGGCAACTGGGAAAGGAGCAGGGAAGCTCACTGGCCCTTTATGGTTGTAACAAATCTCCATATATTCCTGATACCCTGAATTTGAGAATGCAAACAGGCATATTTCGTAAGCCAATAATGCTACCAACCTACGCGTTTCGGGGTTTTGCCCCTCCACAGTGTAGCGCAGAGCCCGATATTGGCTTGACTGGGAGGGAGGCATGAGTGGCTGAGAGAAGGGGACTCTCTCCTTATGGAGAGCACCAGTTAAGGTGTGTAGTGCATGCTTGCGGCTCCCCTTTCACAACTATGGGAGCTCCTGAACATAGCTGAGTGCACACATTGACTATAATGGACGTAACCATGACGTGAAGGGAGCAGCCAGATTTATGCAAAAGAGATCTGCCCTCCTCATTCTCATGCACGCTCAGATTGCAGCTAGCTGAGAGCCAACCTTTGCATTATATTTGCTTTGTAGGAACACCCCTTTAAGTAAGAGCAGTTAGATAAGAGTAGCATAGATGGTTTTTAAGTGAGGTATATAGGCTAGAGATCTGAGCCTTTGGAAGGGTGGCACATTTTTAATTTCTTGGACTTTCTTACGGGTAGACACATTAAGCAACATTATTATTTAGCGAATTTGTATTAGTACTATTTTTAGACCATCCAAAAATCTCAAAGACTTGTAGGACACAAAGGAGACCTGTGTAACAGTGGCAGTAATGGATCCTCTGGACCACCACAAGCAGTAGTATAAACTAAATGCCAGGGAGCAGAGTCTAAGTAGGTCCCGGTATTCACTAGAGTCCACCACACGGCAGGGTGGACCCGCTGTGGCGAGAGATTGCCAGGTCACTACCCCTGACATGACTAGCTTACGGCGGCATCCGGGGTGCAGCACGGTACAGAATTGGCAGGCAAACTCATATTCGGGAACAGGTAGGAAGGTCATCACAGGCAGTAAAGGTTTATGGTCAAGGGACGGAGACAACAGATGCAGTACATGGTATAACAAGGAACAAATTCAAGAACAGTTTCTCGCAAGGCACAAGCCACTATTGTTCTATGGAAGGGGCAGGGATTAAATAGGGTCAGTGCCCCATGATAGCAGGTCACTAGCATGCTGGCCCTTTAAATTTAAATGAACTGCCGCACATGTGCATTAGGAAGCAGGGGCGCAAGAGGCAGGAGCGAGGAGAGGTGAGTAGGAGACGAAATTGCGAGTGTGCCCACGGGTTGCGGCACCCTCACTACAGGAGTAGCGGAAGTACGTGTGCGCCTGTGACCCGGCGTGAAGGTTGCAGGAGCAGCCATTACAACCTATTTGGCTTCACCTCTAGATACTTATACTTTATTTCTATTTTACGTTTTTGGTGAATTTACAAAATTGAACACATATATTTATATTTGTACTTCTTTGTGGAGGTGTCGCTGGGTTTATTCAATATATACACTATTCCCAAAAAGCTAGGGATATGTGGCCTCCATGTGAAATTTATGGAAAACGTAAAAATTGTCAGTGTCTCAGTAACGTGTCCCTGTGGCCTTGAGCATCAATACAGCTTGACAACGACGTCTCCTTCTATTCAGAGTTATTGACTGCTGAGGCATGGCATCCCACTGTTCTTGAGAAGGGCGCTTCCTCAGGTCATTGAGGTCAGGACTCAGTGACTCCCACAAGTTTTCTAGGATGTCAGGTTCTGAAGAAAGTGGGCAATCGTCTGTCGATGGCGCCAGAAGGACGTCTCACTTCTTTGCCTCTATCTCTGACTTTTCCCGTCTTCTGTCTCTCTGAATACAACCCGCTGATGATCTCTGTGCCAACTCTCGATGTTTATAGCTTTTTTGAGTGTTTCTAGTCTTTTTACTTACTATTTACTGATAAAAAATACATATTTTTGATATATTCATATATTCTTTGGCTATTGCACTTTTATAACGTGCTCTTTTATTTCTTCTTTGTGATTTTATGCTTCTTTGTACACTTAGTTGTACCCATTGTTCTTTGATATTGTATTCATTGCGTGGTGCCCATCATTGTGTCTTATCTTGAAGATGAGAGCTTGTTTACATTAATTACTGACAAGCTTTAACATTTTGGAGCTCTGCAGCTTTGTGCGCTACTGTTTAAAACCTTCAGCACTCAAGTCACTCTGAGAACCCACAGTCTGAACAGAAAGTGGGAGCCTGAAGGTGTAGAACCATCCACAGCCTGAACAGGAAGTGGAGCCTGAGATGTAGACAACTGCCCAACAACCTGAACCGGAAGATGGGCGCTGCCCTTCATAGAAACCACCCCAGCTGAAACAGGAAACGTGTGAGCCAGACGCTGTAAGATAAACTGTCCACTAGCTCTGAATAGGACGTGAGGAGCCTGAAGCTGTAGAAACCATCCCAGCTGAAACAAGAAGTGGAGCCTGAAGCTGTAGAACAGTCCACAGCCTGAAACCAGGAGTGGGAGCCTGAAGCTGTTAAACCACCACAAACCTGAACAGGGAGTGAGAGCTGAAGCTGTTAACCATCCTACCTGAACAGGGAGAGAGAACCTGAGACCTGTAGGAACACATCCACCCGCTGACAGGAAGCGGGAGCCTGACGCTGTAAGACCCACCATAGCCTGACAGAATAGGAGCTGAAACACGTAGAACACCACAGCCTGAACAAGGAGAGTGAGAGCCTGAAAGCTGTAGAACTGTCCACCGCCTGATACCGGAAGTGGGAGCCCTGAAGCTGCTAGAACCACACAAGGCCTGAACAGGTAGATGGGAGCCTGAAGCTGTAGAACCACCCACGCGCTGCACAGGAATGGGAGCCTGAAGCTGTAAGAACTGTCCACAGCCTGAACAGGAAGTGGGGACTGACGTGTAGAACTAGTTCCACAGCCTGAACAGGAAGTGGGAAATTGAAGCTATAGAACCATCCACAGCCTGAACAGGAAGTAGGAGATTGAAACTTCTTTGAATGCTTTATTCGGGCAGGACATGGGGCAATAATTCACAGACAATTAATGATATAGCGATATAGAATACAACTTCACATGCAGCGAACCAGAATTATCCATTAAAACTTAGCATCTATTCAATATCAATACCAAGTATACCCACATTTTACTAAGATAGGTCATAAACTTAAACAGCACTCACCCAACCAAAATGTCACTGGGTTAGATAAGTCACCAAATCCTACTTCTTGAGTGGTGAAATTCCATCGAAAGAAAATAAACAGCAGAGAGGTACAAAATAAATGCAGTCCCTGACTTACAACGTTTCGACTTACATCAGTCCCCTAGTTACAAACGGAGACTTATGGGGCATGCTGGCACTTGTAGTTCCATGTTCTACAGCAGATAGTAGCTGTGCGAACGACAAGTTCCAGCATCCACGCGCCACATGAGGTGAAATCTTCTTCACAGGGGCACAGACGGCAAAACAAATGTAAAAACCCTTCCCTACACTATCCAAAACTACAAAAAAAAAACCTGTTGTGCAGGAGTTACATTTAATAAATATAACTGTTCCGACTTAACTTAAAGGGGTTGTCTCGCTACAATGATTGGGTTGTTAATTAAAAGATCTTTAAAAACAAGCAGCTTGCATTATATGTTCATTACAAAAGTCCTACTGATTTTGGCAAGCCTGTTAGCAGGGTGCATCAGCTCCTCAAATCTCTATAGCAGCCGACTGTTGATCCTTTTCTACTGGCTGTCAGGTTTGAATGACTCATCACCTTTGAAGACAGGTCGGAGCAGGAGCCCCCTCCCGCACCAGGCATGCTTCTGTAGTGCAGGGAGGGGACGGGTTGACTCTGGCTTCTATGTTCCATGCTCGTCAGGCTTACACCCTGGTGTCCCTGCTCCCTCCTGCTCTCTACACAGATAGTTGAACAGCCGTTGACCTGTCGTACTATACTATGGATATGTCTTTGGAACTGTGACTATACTAATACTTACAGTTCAGGCATGGACTACTGTATATGCTCTCCTGTATTAGTGAGACATCCATGCCGTATAGTAACACTTCCCTTGTTGTTGCTGGAGATGTGGAGACTTGTAAGCTAAGCAGGGGGATATAGGACACTAGCATCCTCTCTGCTCTATTGCATACACAGCAGCTTCACATTTCCTTCTTACACTCAAAGGATCAGCCCTCTCCTGCTAACAGACCAGGACAGGCACACCACAGGGGTGAACTCTCGCAGCAAACCCCTCTCCCCCCCCCCCTGTATAGAAGTTACGTCGCTGGCTGTGTGCTGTATGGGGAGGGGGACGAGGAGCGAAGGACAGGACAAGCTAGCACGCCCTCAGTTCAAATTACCAGGCTCACTGACAGCTGATAGAGTCGTAATGAGACAACTCCTTTAAGAACAAACCTACAGTCCCTATCCTGTTCATAACCCGGGGACTGCCTGTAGTTTTTTTTAGTATTTTTATAAGGAAAATAGTCTCTATCCCTATGTAATTCCTAATGTGTCCCTCTGCAGGGAACCCGCCCGAAAAGAAAAGAAAACCCAAAAAAAAACCCCCCCCCCCCCCCCCCCAAAAAAAAATAAAAAAAATAAAACAAAAAAAAAGAAAAAAAAAAAAAAAAAAAAAAAAATACTGCGGACCCATTAATTTCCCTAGTGCTTCTTCACAATAAACCTTACGTATAAATAGCCAAAATTTGGGTTTATTCATATTATTGAATTGAATTAAATGTTTTTTGTATTTTTATAGGATAATAGTCTCTATCCCTAGATAACGCCTAATGTGTCCTCTACAGGGAACCCGCCCCGAAAAGGGCGACCACATTAATTTGCCCTAGTGCACCCTCAAATAACCCTACGATATAAATAGCCAAAATTTGGGTATTCTTATTATTGATATTGAATAAATGTTTTTTTGTATTTTTATAAGGAAAATAGTCTCTATACCTAGGTAATTCCTGATGTGTCCCTCTGCAGGGAACCCGTCCCGAAAAGGGCAACCCCATTAAATTGTCCTAGTGCACCCTCAAATAACCCTACGATATAAATAGCGAAAATTTGGGTATTCTTATTATTGATATTGAATAAATGTTATTTTGTATTTTTATAAGGAAAATAGTCTCTATCCCTAGGTAATCCTAATGTGTCCCTCTGCAGGGAACCCGCCCCGAAAAGGGCGACCCCATTAATTTGCCCTAGTGCATCCTCAAATAACCCTACAACATAAATAGCCAAAATGGAAAATTATGGTATTCTTATTATGAATATTGGATACAATGCTAGTTTCAATAGGATATGGGGCAATAACCTCCACAATCTTTTTTGTTCATTCTTTATTATAGTAGCGCAGGAATGTGAAGGCCAATTGGGCCACAGTTAGAAAATTGTTGCCAATTTTGAGACATGAATAAGGGTAGCCAATAAGGAAGTCAGCATCACTAAGGCATTTTCCATCAAGGATGATGATGACAGACAGGACATCTGATCTAATTATATGAAAGTCCAAATGTTTCCATCTCTGCAAGGTAAAAAAAAAATTAAAAAAACTAGTTAATTTTAAAAACCGAAAACCGTCTGAAAAACCAAGCCGTGGGAACGAGGTCTTACTCCTTTTTCTCACGGAAAAATAAAGTTTGGTGCTGAGTCATGTCCTGGGCTGCCGAGGACAGGAAGGAGTCTTATCAGTCCTCGTGAAATATCCATCTGTCCATTGCTGTCTAGAACTTAAATGTCACATAAAAAGGGACAAGGGTCAGACAAGTTATGTGCGGTTGAAACCTATTGCTTCATCATGATTGCAGAAACTTGGCCAGTAGATGCAGTCAGAGCAGAAACATAAAGGGAACTTGTCACACTGAACATGCTATCTGATCTGTGGCCCCATGTTATAGAGCAGGAGGAGCTGAGGACATGCTATCTGATCTGTGGCCCCATGTTATAGAGCAGGAGGAGCTGAGGACATGCTATCTGATCAGTGCCCCTTGTTATGAGCAGGAGGAGCTGAGGACATGCTGTCTGTTCTGTGGGGCCCCCCGTTATAGAGTAGGAGGGGTAGCTGAGGAACATGCTATCTGATCTGTGGCCCCATGTTATTTGAGCAGGAGGAGCTGAGTTCATGCTATCGATCTGTGAGCCTCAAATTTTTATAGAGGAGAGGAGCTGAGGACATGCTATCTGATCTGCTGGCCCCCATGTTATAGCGCAGAGGAGGCTGAGGACATGCTATATGACTGTGCCCCATGTTAATAGAGCAGGGAGGAGCTGAGGAGATGATATATGTTCTGCCCCGTGTTATAGAGCAGGAGGAGCTGAGGACACGATATCTGATCTGGATCTCATGTTATAGAGCAGGGGATCTGAGGACTTACTATCTGATCTGCAGGACCCATGTTATAGAGCAGGAGGATGCTAGGACAGGCTGTCTGATCTGTGGGCCCCTGTTATAGAGCAGGAGGAGTGAGACATGCTGTTCTGGATCTTGGGCCCCTGTTATAGAGCAGGAGGAGCTGAGGGACATGCTATTGTTCTGTGGGCCCCATGTTAATAGAGCAGGAGGAGCTGAGGACAAGCTATCTGAACTGTGGGCCCATGTTATAGAGCAGGAGGAGCTGATGACATGCTATCTGATCTTCTGCCCCATGTTATAGCAGTAGGGAGGAGCTGAGGAATGCTATCTGACTGCTGGCCCCCATGTTAGTAGTGCAGAGGAGGCTGAAGGGACATGTATCTGATCTGTGGCCCCATGTTATAGAAGAGGAGGAGCTGAGGACATGCTATCTGATCTGCCCCATGTTATAGAGCAGGAGGAGCTGAGGGACATGCTATCTGATCTGTGGCTCCATGTTATATTGCAGGAGGTAGTGAGGACATGCTATCTGATCTGTGCCCCATGTTATAAGCAGGAGGAGCTGAGAAATGCTATCTGATCTGTGGCCCCATTGTTTATAGAGCAGGATAAGCTGAGGACATGCTATCTGATCTGCCCCATGTTACAGAGCAGGAGGAGATGAGGACATGCTATCTGATCTGTGGCCCCCAGGGTCTAGAGAAGAGGAGCTGAGGACATGCTATATTATCTGACCCATTTTATAGAGCAGGAGAGCTGAGGACTTCTATCTGATCTGTACCCCCCTCTATGGCCCCCATGTTATAAAGCAGGAGGAGTGAGGGAATGTATCTGATATGCCCATGTTTTTGAGCAGGAGGAGCTGAGGACACGCTATCTGATCTGCCGGTTCTATGTTATAGAGCAGATGGATCTGAGGGACATACTATCTTGATCTGTGGCCATGTTATAGAGCAGGAGGAGTGAGGACATGATGTCTGTTCTGTGGGACTGTTATAGTGCAGGAGGAGCTGAGACATGCTGTCTGATCTGTGGGCCCCCCGTTATAGAGCAGGAGGAGTGAGGACATGCTATCTGATCTGTGGCCCATGTTTTAGAAGCTGGAGGAGCTGAGACATGCTCGTCTGATCTGTGGCCCCATTTTCTAGAGCAGGAGGAGCTGAGGTAATGCATATCTGATCTGTGTGCCTCTTGTTATAGAGCAGGAGGAGTGAGGACATGCTATCTGATCTGGGCCTCATGTTATAGAGCAGGTGGATGCTGAGGAACATGCTATCTGTCTGTGGCCCCATGTTATAGAGCGGTGGAGCTGAGGACATGCTATCTGATCTGTGGCCCCCATGTTATAGCGCAGGAGGAGGTGAGGAATGCTATCTGATCTGCAGACCCCATTTTCATAGAAGCGGAGGAGCTGTGGTCATGCTATCTGATCTGAGGCCCCATGTTATAGAGCAGGAGGAGCTGAAGTGCTATCTGATCTGTGGCCCATTTATAGAGAGGAGGAGCTGAGTACATGCTATCTGATTGCAAGCCCTTGTTATAGAGCATGAGGACCTGAGGACATGCTATCTGATCTGTGGCCCAGTTATAGAGCAGGAGTAGCTGAGGACATGCTATCTGATCTGCATCCCCATTTTATAGAGCAGGAGGAGCTGAGGACTGTTATCTGATCTTGTGGCCCCATGTTATAGAGAGGAGGAGCTGAGGGACATGCTATCTGATCTGTGGCCCCATGTTATAGAGCGGAGGAGCTGAGGACTGCTGTTGATCTGTGTGCCCCCCGTTATTAGAGTAGGAGGAGCTGAGGACATGCTTTCTGTCTGGGTGGCACATTGTTATAGGAGCAGGAGGAGGCTGGGGGTCATGCTATATGAATCTGTGAGCCTCATTTTATAAAAAGGGGGAGCAGGAGGAGTGAGGTCATGCTATCTGATCTGCTGGCCCCATGTTATTAGCGCAGGAGGAGTGGAGGACATGCTATCTGTCTGTGGCCCATGTTATAGAGCAGGAGGAGCTGAGGACATGCTATATGATCTGCCCCATGTTATAGAGCAGGAGGAGCTGAGGACATTCTATCTGATCTGTGGCCCCATGTTATAGAGCAGGAGGAGCTGAGGACATGCTATATTTTATGCCCCATGTTATAGAGCAGGAGGAGCTGAGGACACGCTATCTGATCTGCCGGTCTCATGTTATAGAGCAGGAGGATCTGAGGACATACTATCTGATCTGTGGGCCCCCTGTTATAGAGCAGGAGGAGCTGAGGACATGCTGTCTGATCTGTGGGCCCCCTGTTATAGAGCAGGAGGAGCTGAGGACATGCTATCTGATCTGTGGCCCCATGTTATAGAGCAGGAGGAGCTGAGGTCATGCTATCTGATCTGTGAGCCTCATTTTATAGAGCAGGAGGAGCTGAGGACATGCTATCTGATCCGTGGCCTCATGTTATAGAGCAGGAGGAGCTGAGGACATGCTATCTGATCTGCTGGCCCCATGTTATTGCGCAGGAGTACGTGAGGGACATGCTATCTGATCTGCAGACCCCATTTTAAAGAGCAGGAGAGTGAGGACATGCTATCTGATCTGCGGCCCCCATGTTATAGAGCAGGAGGAGCTGAGACATGCTATCTGATATGTGGCCCCATGTTATAAGAGGCAGGAGGAGCTGAGGATATGTATCTGATCTGCAAGCCTTGTTATAGAGCAGGAGGAGCTGAGGACATGCTATCTGATCTGTGGCCCATGTTAATAGCAGGGAGGAGTGAGGACACGCTATCTGATCTGTGGGCCCCATGTTATAGAGAAGGAGGAGCTGAGGACATTGCTATCTGATCTGCAGGACCCCGGTTTTATAGAGCATGAGAGCTGAGACATCGCTTATCTGATCTGACCAATGTTATAGAGTGGAGGAGCTGAGGACTTTGCTATCTGATTGACCCATGTTATAGGGCAGGAGGAGCTGAGGAACATGCTATCTGATCTGTGGGCCCCATGTTTATGGAGGCAGGAATAGCTGAGGACATGCTATTGATCTGTGGCCCATGTTTAGAGCAGGAAA
Organism: Phyllomedusa bahiana; assembly: GCA_025379985.1. Taxonomy (NCBI): domain Eukaryota; kingdom Metazoa; phylum Chordata; class Amphibia; order Anura; family Hylidae; genus Phyllomedusa; species Phyllomedusa bahiana. Next base: position 22,138 of record JAODAL010037849.1, on the reverse strand, counting down.
GAGTGAGGAAAAATGCTACTGATATGCCCCTGTCTATAGAGCTGGAGAGCTGAGGTCATGCTATTGATCTGTGAGCCATCATTTTATAGGCAGGAGGGTGCTGAGGCATTGCTATCTGATTGCTGGCCCATGTTATAGCGCAGGACGGAGCTGAGGAATGCTATCTGATCTGTTGCCCCATGTTATAGAGCAGGAGGAAGCTGAGACATGCTATCTGATTGCAGGCCCCTGATATAGAGCAGGGAGGTGCTGGGCCATGCTATCTCGATCTGTGCCCCATGTTATAGTGAAGGAGGAGCTGAGGACATGCTATCTGATCTGTGGCCCCCATGTTATAGAGCAGGAGGAGACGAGGACATGCTATCTAATCTTGTGGCCTCTTGTTATAGACGCAGGATGAGCTGAGGGACATGCAATCTCATCTGCAGGCCGCATGTTATAGGAGCAGGAGGAGCTGAGGGACATGCTATCTGATCTGTGGACCCATGTTATGAGCAGGAGGAGCTGAGGAATGCTATCTGTTCATGCTGGCCCCATGTTATAGGAGCAGGAGGAGTGAGAACACGCTGTCTGATCTGTGGCCCATGTTATAGAGCAGGAGGAGCTGAGGACATGCTGTCTGACTGTGGCCCCATGTTATAGAGCAGGAGGAGCATGTGGACATGCGTCTGATCTGTGGGCCCCATGTTATAGAGCAGGAGGAGCTGAGGACATGTGTCAGATTCTGTGGGGCCCCCCGTTATAGAGGTAGGAGGAGCTGAGGACATGCTACTGATATGTGGCCCCATGTTATAGGCAGGAGGAGCTGAGTCATGCTATCTGATCTTTGAGCTCATTTTATAGAGCAGGAGGAGCTTAAGGACATGCTATCTGATCTGCTGGCCCCATGTTATAGCGCAGGCGGAGCTGGAGGACATGCTATCTGATCTGTGGCCCCATGTTAAGAGCAGGAGGAGCTGAGGAATGCTATCTGATCTGCAGTCCCCATGTTATAGTGCAGGAGGAGCTGAGGTCATGCTATCTGTCGTGGCTCCCATGTTATAGAGCAGGACGGAGCTGAGGACATGTTATCTGATATGTGGCCCATGTTATCGAGCAGAGGGTTGAGGACATGCTGTCGGATCTGTGGGCCCCCGTTATAGGTAGGAGGAGTGAGGACATGCTATCTGATATTGTGGCCCCATGTTATAGAGCAGGAGGAGCTGAGGTCATGCTATCTGATCTTTGAGCCTCATTTTATATAGCAGAGGAGCTTGAGGACATTGCTATCTGATTGCTGGCCCACATGTTATAGCGCAGGAGGAGCGTGGACATGCTATCTGATCTGTGGCCCATGTTATAGAGAAGAGGTGTTGAGGGACATGCTATTACTGATCTGCAGTCACCATGTTATAGAAGAGGAGGAGCTGAGGACATGCCATCTGATCTGTGGCCCCATGTTATAGAGCAGGAGGAGCTGAGGGACATGCTAAAGTCCTGATCTGTGGCCTCCATGTTATAGAGCAGAGGAGTTGGAGGACATGCTATCTAAATCTGTGGCTCATGTTATAGAGCAGGATGAGCTGAGGACATGCTATCTATTGCAGGCGGATTGTTATTGAGCAGGAGGAGTGAGGACTTGCTATCTGATCTGTTGCCCCTTGTTATAGAGCAGGAGGAGCTGAGGACATGCTATCTGATTCTGGCTGCCCCATTTTATTGAGCAGGAGGAGATGTGGGAATCGCTATTGGTCTGCAGGTGTCTCATGTTATAGAGTAGGCGGGTGAGGGACATGCAATGATCTGTGGCCCCATGTTATTAGAGCAGGAGGAGCTGAGGACATGCTATCTGATCTGTGGCCCCATGTTATAGAGCAGGAGGAGTTGAGACATGATATCTAATCTGTGGGCCCCATGTTATAGAGGCAGGAGGAGCTGAGGACATGCTATTCATCTTGCAGGCCGATGTTATAGAGCAGGAGGAGTGAGACATGCTATCTGATCTGTGGCCCCATGTTATAGAGCGGAGGAGCTGAGGACAGCTATCTGATCTGCTGGCCCCATGTTATAGGAAGAGGAGCTGAGGACACGCTATCTGGTCTGCAGGTCTCATGTTATAGAGTAGGAGGAGCTGAGGACATGCTATCTGATCTGTGGCCTCATGTTATAGAGCAGGAGGAGCTGAGGACATGCTATCTGTTCTGTGGCCCCATGTTCTAGAGCTAGGAGGAGCTGAGGACAGCTACTTAATCTGTGGCCCATGTTTATAGAGAGGGAGGAGCTGTGGACATGCTAAATTATGAATCTGTGGGCCCCTTGTTATATGAGGAGGAGCTGAGGACATGCTATCGGTCTGTGGGGATCCATGTTATAGAGCAGGATTTGCTGAGGACATGCTATCTGATTTATGGCCCCATGTTATAGAGATGGAGGAGATGAGGACAAGCTATCTGATCTGCAAGCCCTTGTTATAGAGCAGGAGGAGCTGAGGACCGATGCTATCTGATCTGTGGTCCCATGTTATAGAGCAGAGGAGCTGAGGGACATGCTATCTGATCTGTGCCCCATGTTATGAGGGCAGGAGGGGACCTGAGGACATGCTATCTATTGTGGCCCCATGTTATAGAGCAGGAGGAGCTGAGGACATGCTATCTGATCTGCAGCCCCATGTTATAGAGTAGGAGGAGCTGAGCAGATTGATATATTGTTCTGCGGATAATGATTCAGCAGAACTTGAAACATATGTTTACAATGCTGCTTTGGTCCCCATTCCATAACACGGACATACTCTTTTCCCGGCCACTGCTCTGTCACTCACTTATCTCTCCATGTTCCTACTCTACCCTTTGCCTGAGCACACGTCCGTTCCCTAAGGCAGGTATGCCATCTCTTTAGGATTTAAGGGGCCAGCGCGCCTCTGACACCTTATGGCCATTCACCAGTGCCTATTTTTCACCCTCTCTTCCCTCCCAGTTGGTTGGTGTTGTTCTTGAGCATTTGTACTTTGTTACTGGTATTGTATTTTCCAGTTTGACCTTTTGTCTTATGTTTCCTGACTATTCTCTTCCTGCCTCCAGCCCTGATGTCTTTGCTTGTGACCTGACTACGCCTCCACCTGTCCCTCCTGTACACTGATAGCACCTCAGCCTTCACCTCAAGTTACCATGTCAGGAGTAGCCACCTTGGAGTTCCCCGCAGCCAAGTCTATTCTACCTTGCGGTGGGCTCCAGTGAATATCAGTGCATTCATATAGAGAGAGCTATCAGTCACTGATGAGACCGCCCTCTGGACTCCTTAACCCAGAATAAGCAGGAATAATCTTTCCCCACATAACTTTATATTGGACTTTTTATCTCTTGATGCTCTATAATATGGTATAAGGCGACCAGATAGCATGCTCAAAGTGACCGGTTCCCTTTAAAGTCCCAATGCAAAATCTGTGAGAGGCCACTCACCTGTCATGTGCCATTTACAAAACTAGCATCTTCTTACGTGGTAGGTACCAGGGCCAGTGTTGTATTGGGGTGCCTGGAGCCCACCAGTAGAATTGATTTCTGAGGTCCACTAGTTGAGTTGATTCCTGGGACCCACCAGTGGAATCGATTCTTGGGGCCCACCAGTGGAGTGTATTTTTGGGACCCACCAGTGGAGATGATTCTTGGAGCCCACCAGTGGAGTTGATTCTTGGGGCCTGCTAATGGAGTTGAATCTTGGGGCCCACCAGTGGAGTTGATTCTTGGAGCCCACCAGTGGAATTGATTCTGGAGCCACCAATGGTGTTGATTTCTTTTTTTAGGGAGAGTTGATTCTTTAGGCCCACCAGTGAAATTTCTTCTTGGAGCCCACCAGTGTAGATGATTCTTGGAGCCCACCAGTAGAGTTGATTCTTGGGGCCCACCAGTGGAGTTGAAATTCGGGGTCCACAAGTGGAGTTGGTTTCTGAGGCCCACCAGTGGAGAGGATTCTTAGAGCTCACCAGTGGAGTTGATTATTGGGGCCCACCAGTGTGTTATTATGGGGGGCCCACTAGTGGATATTGTTCTTGGGGTACACTAGTGAGTTGGGATTCTTGATGCCCACCAGTGAAAATTTATTTTGGGAGTCACCAGTGCGAGTGATTTTGGAGCCCACCAGTAGAGTTGATTCTTGGGACCCAGAGTGGAATTTATTCTTGGAGTCCACCAGTGGAATGTATTCTTGGGACCCACCAGTGTAGATGATTCTTGGAGCCCACCAGTAGAGTTGATTCTTGGGGCCCACCAGTGGAGTTGAAATTCGGGGTCCACAAGTGGAGTTGGTTTCTGAGGCCCACCAGTGGAGAGGATTCTTAGAGCTCACCAGTGGAGTTGATTATTGGGGCCCACCAGTGGAGTTGCTTATGGGGGCCCACTAGTGGAATTGATTCTTGGGGTACACTAGTGGAGTTGATTCTTGATGCCCACCAGTGAAATTTATTTTTGGAGTCCACCAGTGGAGATGATTCTTGGAGCCCACCAGTAGAGTTGATTCTTGGGACCCACGAGTGGAATTTATTCTTGGAGTCCACCAGTGGAATTTATTATTGGGGCCCACCAGTGAAGATGATTCTTAGAGCTTACCAGTGGAGTTGATTATTGGGGCCCACTAGTGGTATTGATTCTTGGGGCACACTAGTGGAGTTGATTCTTGGGACCCACTAGTATAATTGATTCTGAGGGCCCACTAGTGGATTTTATACTTGGGGCCCACCAGTGGAGTTGATTTTTGTGGTCCACCATTGTAGTTTATGTCTGAGGTCCACCAGTGGAGTTGATTCTTGGAGCCCACCAGTGAAATTTATTCTTGGAGCCCACCAGTGGAGATGATTCTTGGAGCCCACCAATGGAGTTGATATTCGGGGTCCACAAGTGGAGTTGGTTTCTGAGGTCCACCAGTGGAGCTTATTCTTGGGGCCCACCATTGGAGATGATTCTTGGAGCCCACCAATGGAGTTGATTCTGAGGGCCACCAATGGAGTTGATTCTTGGGGCCCAACAGTAAATTTTATTTTTGGAGCCTACCAGTAGAGTTGATTTCTGGAGCCCACCAGTGAAGTTGATTTTCGGGTCCCACCAGTGGAATTAATTCTTGGGTCCCACCAGTGAAGTTGATTCTTAGGACCCACCAGTGCTGTTGATTTTTGAGAACCACCAGTGGAGCTTTTCTTGGGGTTCGCCAATAGAGTTGATTCTTGGGGTCCACTGTGGAGATGCTTCTTGGGGCCTTTCAGTGAAGTTTATTTTGGGGTCCTTACAGCTCCTCTATATGACTGCACATGACTGTTGCTCTCTGCCTCTTTCCTTCTGGGTCTTTTTCTCTGCCTTTCTGCCCAAGCTTGCCACCTCTGGGGTCCACCATGCCTAGGAACCCATTGACCTCTGTGGTCCAGTCCAAACCTGCATGTAGATATCTCCTACCACAATGGTATCTGACTTCTGTGCATTGTTGTGTATGAAGTGGTGAAATGTGACATATGCTAAATAATGTTGTTTTTTTTCTATTCTAGAAAATGATGAAAGAAGCGACGAGTTATTTATTTCATGCCACCAAGCAAAGACTTTTCATTAGAAGCGTTAAAATCCTGATTCCATCTACATGGACAACGGGAAATAATTATACAAGACCAGCAACCGAGACCTACAATACTGTAAGCAAATAAGGGATTGTCACAGCCTAGACATTGTCCGCATCTTGAGCAAGTTCTATGACTAAATCCTCTCCTATTCTTTACATTGTCCAACAAATCTTTTGGCCAAGATTGCATTGGGAAAACCCATAAGATCATAGCATCAATGCTTCTTCACCAAAACCACTAATATATTCCAAAGGACCAAGTTTACCTACAGAATTTTTTCAAAGGGTCTTTTCTCTACATTGATGAAGACATGTAGCGAAAGACTATTACCAAATACATTGCTGTTCTGATTTTGCTTCCCTTCAGAGTTAGAGCAGTCCTTATCTCTTGCTTGTGTACAGAAGCTTCTCTAGGTTACTAACCATTTTTCTGTGCTAGGAAAAACTAGGAGATAGGAAACACAAAGAGCGCAGAATAGTGTGATAAAGCTTGGAAATCAGCAATGCAATTATAACAGGAATTTGCTCATCTGAGTCAGCTGTACTATCTTTGGTACAACTCAAATATGAGCCAGATGACCCTCTCGATCATAAGTCTCTGGTGGATCCCAGCTGGCCACTTTGAAAACGACCCCACAGTCATTTTCACTGGTCATATAACAAAAAAGGAGAATCTCCAAAAAAAGAGCATAAGGCGCTGAAGCTGTAGAACCAGAGACAGCTTGAACAAGAAGTGGGAGCCTAAAGGTGTAGAACCACCCACAGCCTGAACAGGAAGTCGGAGCCTGAAGCTGGAGAACCGCCCACAGCCTGAACAGCAAGTGGGAGCCTGAAGCTGTAGAACCAGAGACAGCTTGAACAAGAAGTGGGAGCCTAAAGGTGTAGAACCACCCACAGCCTGAACAGGAAGTCGGAGCCTGAAGCTGGAGAACAGCCCACAGCCTGAACAGGAAGTGGGAGCCTTAAACTGTAGAACCAGAGACAGCTTGAACAAGAAGTGGGAGCCTGAAGGTGTAGAACCTCCCACAGCCTGAACAGGAAGTGGTGGCCTGAAGCTGTAGAACCAACCACAGTCTGTACAGGAAGTGGGAGCCTGAAGCTGTAGAACCACCCACAGCCTGAACAGGAAGTTGGAGCCTGATGCTGTAGAACCCCCCACAGCCTGAACAGGAAGTGGGAGCCTGAAGAAAGAAAGAGTTCCCCAGAATATTTCTTATTCCTATTTTCTTTTTTATTATTCCTTTTTTTAAATTAACATCAAGTGGGGCAAGGGTGGGGAAAAATTTGAAAATAAAAGAAATTCTTACCACCAGGTCCACCACCGCTGCTCTTCTTAAATGGCCTGGGATCTGCTCCTCTTCACTTCCTGTGCCGCATGCTATCCAACAGCAGATGCTTGTGCTCCATTCACTAACTATAAAATTACACGGTCATACCCACAGCTCAATGGAAGAACCCCAAAAAAACCATCCCAGCAGAAGCCGCACAGGGGCAGATACTATCACATCACATCACTATGGAGTGTGAGCTTCTGCTGATAGACTATACGCAGCATAGAAAGTAAAGAAGAGCAGATCCTGTGAAGCTACAGAACACCAACGTGATGGACTCGGTGGCAAGTAATCTTCTTTCTTCACTATTTTCTCCCACCTTCGCCACATTTAATGTTAGTTTTAAAAAGCTAGAACTCTCCTGTAAATTAAGTGCAAAATTCAAATAAAAAGTACGTTTTTTTCAATCAAATAATCTGAATTAATGGTAATAGGCAGCAGGCCCAGCTAAGAGGTCAAAAAATCTAAAATATCTACCCACTGCTCAGCCTATACATGTGGATATGAGGCCATCTGACCTAGTGTTGTACTAGGCTGCCTGGGGTCCACCAGTGGAGTTGATTTTTGGACTGATCAGTGGAGTAGATTCTATGGGCCCAACAGTGGATTTGGTTCTTCAGGCCCACTAGTGGACTTGGTTTTTGGGGCCCAAAAGTTGAGTTGATTTTTGGGACCCATAAGTGGACTTTGTTCTTGGGGCCCACCAGTGAAGTTTATTCTTGGGGCACAACAGTGGAGTTTATTCTGTCCACTGATTGGTTGCTATGGACGCTGGTTGATTGCTATGAGCTCTGATTGGTTGCTATTGGGCACTGATTGGTTGCTATGAGCTCTGATTGGTTGCTATGGGCTCTGACTGGTCGCTATGAGCTCTGATTGGTCGTTATGGGCTCTGATTGGTTCTATGAGCTCTGATTGGTTGCTATGGGCTGTGATTGGTTATATGGGCTGTGATTGGTTGCTATGGGCTGTGATTGGTTGCTATGGGCCATGATTGGTTGCTATGGGCTCTGATTGGTTGCTGTGACCTCTGATTGGTTGTTATGAGCTCTGATTGGTTGCTATAGGTTCTAATTGGTTGCTATGAGTGCTGATTGGTTGCTATGAGATCTGATTGGTTGTTATGAGCGCTGATTGGTTGCTATTGGCTCTGATTGGTTGCTATGGGCTCTGATTGGTTGTTATGAGCGCTGATTGGTTGCTATGGGCTCTGATTGGTTGCTATGGGCTCTGATTGGTTGTTATGGGTTCTGATTGGTTGTTATGAGTGCTGATTGGTTGCTGTCACCTCTGATTGGTTGCTATGGGCTCTGATTGGTTGCTATGGGCTCTGGTTGGTTGCTGTCAACTCTGATTGGTTGCTATGGGCTCTGATTGGTTGCTGTCACCTCTGATTGGTTGTTATGGGTTCTGATTGGTTGCTACTGTGGGCTCTGATTGGTTGTAGGGCTGATTGTTGCTGCCTGATTGGTGATTGCTTGGTTATTGGTTGTGAGGCTCTGATTGGTTGCTATGGGTTCTGATTGGTTGCTATGGGCTCTGATTGGTTGCTATGGGCTCTGATTGGTTGCTATGAGCTCTGATTGGTTGCTATGGGCTCTGATTGGTTGCTGTGAGCTCTGATTGGTTGCTATGGGCTCTGATTGGTTGCTGTCACCTCTGATTGGTTGTTATGGGTTCTGATTGGTTGCTATGAGCTCTGATTGGTTGCTATGGGCTCTGATTGGTTGCTATGGGCTCTGATTGGTCGCTATGGGCTCTGATTGGTTGCTATGGGTTCTGATTGGTTACTATGGGCTCTGATTGGTTGCTATGAGCTCTGGTTGCTATGGGCTCTGATTGGTTGCTATGAGCTCTGATTGGTTGCTAGGAGCTCTGATTGGTTGCTATGGGCTCTGATTGGTTGCTATGGGCTCTGATTGGTTGCTGCGGGCTCTGATAGGTTGCTATGGGCTTTGATTGGTTGCTATGGGCTTTGGTTGCTATGAGCTCTGATTGGTTGCTATGAGCTCTGATTGGTTGCTGTGGGCTCTGATTGGTTGCTGTGGGCTCTGATTGGTTGCTATGGGCTCTTATTGGTTGCTATGGGCAATAAAGACAGTCTTACTGCTAGGCAGTTTTCATATATAAGACCCTGTATATCCAAAGTCATCTCCAAAATGATGGATACAAGAACGTCTGTGGTCTGTAAGTGCAAGAAGAAAATGCCAAAAACATAATTATCCTGGAACGTATTCTGATGCTATGTTGCTGCTTCACATTTCAGGCAGATATCATTATATCAAACCCATACCTGAAATATGGAGATGATCCGTATACGTTACAGTACGGCCGCTGTGGAGAACCGGGAAGATACATCCACCTGACCCCGAACTTCCTACTGGATGACAGTCTGCTCTACACGTATGGATCCAGAGGTGAATGCTCGACCAGTTATCTACCCCCTTCCCATTGATATTGCATTGTTTATGGGCTGAAGTGTTGTGTGTAATTTTTATTTGTACCATTTTGGGATCTATGCAACTTTATCATCACTTTTGACTCCAGTTTTTTCGAGGACGTGAACTGTCCAAACAAACTGCAGTTTTAGCATTGGAAATTATTTTTTATTATTACAGTGTTCAGCATATGGCAAAAATGATGTTATATTTTAGGCTGGAATTTTACAAACGTGGAGATACCAATTACTTTGAACTTTCTTATTTTGGCAAAATGGGGGTGTTTTGAACTTGTAACATTTTTTTTTATAAAAAAAAATTTTTGTTTACACTTATACATGTAGTTCCCCTAGAGTACTTGACCACAAGCGGCACAACCGCTTGTATACCGTTCTGTTCTATTACTTCCTATGGCCGGGTGTGATAGGAGAAGTAGCATGGTGGCTATGAAAGCCTTCATTAGTCTTCTGGCTGCCATGGCAACCACTTGGCACCCCACAATCTCATTGCAGGGAGACTAATTTTGCAAACGATCAGTGCGCAGCACCATTCCTCATTTCTCGAGATGCCTACTGTGATTGTTGCAGCATCCAAAGGGTTAAACAGCCAGGATCGGAGCTGCCTCTGATCCTGGCTGATAGTGGCAGGTGACCAGTGAATGAGCCCTCTCCACACTTCCTCACTGACATTAGGTCAAACCTGTACAGGATTGGACTGGCCCACAGGAGAATAAGGGAAACCCCAGGTGGGCCCTTAAGCTTGGTACCTAGAGTTGTTTTTAAACTGCATATACATCCTCAGAAGAGGCAAAAAAGCAGAGAAAGAGAAGCAAAAAGCAAGAGGCAGAGCATAGGAGGCAAGTACAGACATTTACAGTAGCTGTAGGATGGGCCCCTAAAATAAACTCCACCAGTGGGCCCAGAAACAGTTCAACTGGTGGACCACTAGAGTCAACTTCACATGTGGGCCCCTAGAGTCAACTCAACCTGTGGGACCTAGATTCAACTCCACCTGTGGGACCTAGAATCATCTCCACCTGTGGGTCCTAGAATCACCTTCACCTGTGGAGCCTAGAATTATCTCCACCTGTGGGCCCTAGAATCACCTCCACCTGTGGCCCCTAGAATCACCTCCACCTGTGGGCCCTAGAATCACCTCCACCTGTGGGCCCTAGAATCACCTCCACCTGTGGGCCCTAGAATCACCTCCACCTGTGGGCCCTAGAATCACCTCCACCTGTGGGCCCTAGAATCATCTGAGCCTGTGGGCCCCTAGAATCACCTCCACCTGTGGGCCCTAGAATCACCTCCACCTGTGGGCCCTAGAATCACCTCCACCTGTGGGCCCTAGAATCACCTCCACCTGTGGGCCCTAGAATCACCTCCACCTGTGGGCCCTAGAATCACCTCCACCTGTGGGCCCTAGAAACACCTCCACCTGTGGGACCTAGATTCAACTCCACCTTGGGCCTAGAATAACACCTGTGGGCCCTAGAATCACCTCCACCTGTGGGCCCTAGAATCACCTCCACCTGTGGGCCCTAGAATCACCTCCACCTGTGGGTCCTAGAATCACCTCCACCTGTGGGTCCTAGAATCACCTCCACCTGTGGCCCCTAGAAACAACGCCACCTGTGGGACCCTAGATTCAACTCCACCTGTGGGACCTAGAATTAACACTGTGGACCTAGATCAACTCCACCTGTGGGACCCTAGATTAACTCCACCTGTGGATCTAGAATCAATCCACTTGTGGGCCATGGATACCCCTGTTGGCTTATGTCTCTATAGTTTCAAAGAGTTTTCCTTTTACTGCTGCATTTTATTAATGCATAAGTTTCAGTACTTTGAAACATTACTATTTTTGCAAATATAAAGATGCAGAATATTTTATTTTGCCAATTGTCTAATACAGGCAGTTCCTGACTTACATCTGTCTCCTAGCTACAAACGGAGACTTATGGGGCGTGGCTGACACTAGTAGTTTCATGTTCTACAGCAGATAGTAGCTGTGGAATGACAAGTTCCAGCATGCCACAGCAGCACATCGGGTGCAAATGAGAGGAAATCTTCTTAACAGGGGTACAGAGAGCAAAACAAATGTAACAACCCTACAATGTACAACAGCAATCAGCAATCATTGATGGATTCCATTTTATTTATACCTATTGTCCTGGTTGCTATGGGCTCTGATTGGTTGCTATGGGCTCTGATTGGTTGCTATAAGCTCTGATTGGTCACTATGAGCTCTGATTGGTTGCTATGGGCTCTGATTGGTTGCTATGGCTCTGATTGGTGGCTATGAGCTCTGATTGGTTGATGTGGGCTCTGATTGGCTATTATGAACCTGTCTTACTGTTAGACAGATTTTGTACATAAGGCCTTATATGACTCTACCAGTGGTGTTCCTATATATACATCAGATCTTATGTTAATTAAATATTAGGAAATGTTATGTTCACTTTCCTATTCTGTTCTCTGGCAGTTTTAATATGTCTCTGTTTAAGACGCATTAAGTTTGGGCTCACACTTTTTGCTCTGTTTCTCAATTGCATCAGTAATACATGCAAGCATTTTTTTTTAAAAACGTGGGTCATTTTATAGTTGACTCTGTTTCGAAACTGGGGTCAACTAACAAACATGAGTCTTTTAATTGCTTGGGTTTTGTTGTGTTTTTTTAAGTACAAGGTTTGAACATTGTAAATTTGAAAAACGGATGAAATCAGGTAAAACTACTAAAACATTTTTTTGGGGGAAAAAAATGCATTTTTTAGCTGCTTGTGTTTTTGTTACATTTTTCAACTACAATGTGTGAGCCCATCCTCATTATAATGTAGGGGGTTTGGTAATTGACTCTATTTGGAAAACAGGTGAAACTGGGTAAAACTAAATAAAAGGTTGGGTTTTTTTCTACATGCATGTGTTTTTAAATTGCTTGCATTTTTTTGTTGTGTTTTTGTTGAGTGTGAACCCAGCCCAACCGAAGTTATAGCAATATGGAAGAGGAATTACAGGGTAATCAGATTCCTCACACATGCTCTCCATTTACTGCATAATACTGTAATTGGGCCATAGGCACCAGAGACAATTTTGATGGTGACTGTTTTCTTTTTTCCTTTCCGCCTTCGACGAACCATAACTTTCATATGTTTCTGTCTATATAACCACATGGGGCTTATTTTAGTTTTTAATGGCATTGTTTTTTTATAACATTTTAATGGACTGAGAAATTTTTATTTAATTTTTTGGGTGATTTTTTTTTTTAAAACAGCAATTTCACAGTTTTCAAGCTTTTGTGTTTTGAGCTTTACTTTTTGCAGCATATTTTCTGAGTGAAAACTGAAATTTGTACTTATTTCTGTGATTTAGGCTATACCAAATTTTCATAATTTAAGTTTTTTCTATCTTTACAGAATAAAGCTAATAACAAAATAAATATGGCTGCATTTTAAGACTTATAATATATATTTTTTTTATTAAATGAGCTATATAAGAGTAAATATGGGACACATATTGCTTTTGATGACGTTTTATCCAATGTTTTCGGAGGCAACCAAAAAACAATTCTGGCATGGTTTTTAATTTTTCTATAGCATTCACCATGTGCGAACCCTATGAATACAATGACACCAATAATGTTTATTGATTTATAGTTTATATTTTCTAACACACTAAATGGAAAATCGTTTTTTTAGCTTCTAACCTTTGTTTTTTCATTAATATTTTTAACAATTTATTAAACTTTAAGGAGACGCGAACACGTGATGACTTGTATAATACACTGCAATAGGCTTGTATTGCAGTGTATTATTGCCTGTCCACAGACAGAACTTTTAGAATTGCAGAAAAAAATCTAAAATGTTTTCGGTCAATTTTTTTTTGTTTTTAGATTTAATTTCAATTAATATGAGCTTTATTGTTGGCTTTAAAAAGATGAAAAACTGTAACTTGATTATTCTATCAGCATTATGAGGCAGAACTGACAAACATATTATGAAGTCTACAGAGATTAGATATGCATGAAAGATTTGATTTGTGAAAATGAAGGTCACATGCATTAATTTTGATTTTTAGGAAGAGTGTTTGTGCACGAGTGGGCACATTTTCGATGGGGAGTATATGATGAGTACAATGAGGAGAAATCCTACTATATTGGAGGAAACAGAAAGGTAGAAGCAACAAGGTATGAGCCCTATGATGTAAAGCTACTAGGCTAGTAGTCAAAGTGATAGGGGCCGTGCTTTGATTGAAGGGGTTTTGCCATGAAACAAAATTCCCTTTTGGAGGCTCGGTTCGAACCTCGCTACAGCCATCGTCAAATTGCACTGTTCACCCCATTCATGTCTATGGAAGTTTCGATTATAGCTACTTGCTAACAAGTCTAAGTCTAGGTTTAAGTACTGATCTACAACTTATTGTGAAATTCTAATGTTTGCATTAGTGTCGGGTCGGGTTTGGGTCACAGTAAAATTCAAATTTGGGTCTAAGTCAAATTGTTTGGTGAAAATCAACAAAAGATAAATAAAATCCACCATAACCTTAGCCCTAAGTTGGGGGTAGGGATTTAATCTTCTTAATGTACCAATCCCCATCGCCTCCGGTCCCACAGCCCTCAGGTTCTGAATTTACTTGCCATCCAACGTCACCTTAAAGTGACCCTGGACCAGAAATTAATTGGAGTGGAAGGGACATCAGAATGCGAGCACCGTAGGGCTGGAGGCAACGGAGATGGACTGGTAAGTAGATTCCTGTAGATTTCAAAACCCCTATCCCTGACTCTAACATGGTGTCAGACTGGGTGGCCTAGGGCCCATAAGTGGAGCTGATTCTAGGGGCCCACCAGTTGAGCTGTTTCTGGGTCCACAGATGGAGTTTATTTTAGGAGCCTTCCCTACAGCTACTGTAAATGTCTGTAGATGCCTCCTATGCTCTGCCTCTTGCTTATTGCCTCTCTTACTCATGTTTTTTGCCTCTTCTTAGGATGTCTATGCAGTTAAAAAACATCTCAAGGTCTACCATGCTCAGGGGCCCACCAGGTGTTTCCCCTATTCCCCTGTGGGCCAGTCCGAGCCAGCTCTAACACCAACTTATGGTCAGGCTTACAGTAACAATTATGGCTAGGTGTAGGGTTAGGGTCAAAGTAAAAAAATGTATCTAACCAGACAGCGATAGATTCAAGCAACTAGTGATCATCATTAGGGACAGTGGTAGAACTCAATAGACCCCACTAAGTTTTATCATGCCATCTTGGAAATGTTATATTTCATGAATATCAGGGCATTGGGAACATAATCCAGATATGTGTATAAACTGGTCAAACACTTCTCTCATCCCTTGTGCTTTCTTCTAGGTGCTCCTTGGATATTTTAGGTAGTAATATAATGCAAACAAGTGAATGTCACGGAGACAACTGTCCATCAAGGGCTTGCAACTTTGATTCACTAACTGGACTTTATGAAGAGGGTTGTTTCTTTGTGCCAGAGGCGGACCAGTTTGCCGCAGAATCTATCATGTATTTGCAGGCGGCGTCCACGGTGAGTATTGAGATTATACATGACGTCACCAGGAAACGATGACCTTGCAAGTTCTGCTACATCTGTAGAGCTGGAGGGATCATTGAGCCAAAATTTTCAACAATGGTGTTATGTGTGAACACTGTCTAGCAGTAAGACTGTCCTTGTTGCCCAAAGCAACCAATCAGAGCCCATAGCAACCAACCAATCAGAGAACATGGTAACCAATCAGAGCCCATAGCAACCAATCAGAGCTCATAACAATCAATATGCGCTAATAGCAACCAATAAGAGCTCATAGCAACCAATCAGAGCCCATAGCAGCCAATCAGAGCTCATGGCAACCAATCAGAGCCCATAGCAACCAATCAGAGACCATGGTAACCAATCAGAGGCCATAGCAACCAATCAGAGCTCATAACAATCATTATGCGCTAGTAGCAACCAATCAGAGCTCATAGCAACCAATCAGAGCCCACAGCAACCAAACAGAGCACATAGCAACCAATCAGAGCTCATAGAAACAAATCAGAGCTCATAGCCACCAATCAGAGCTCATAGCAACCAATCAGAGCCCATAGCAACCAATCAGAGCTCATAACAATCAATATGCGCTAATAGCAATAGCATTTGCGCAATTCGAACAGCTAAGTTCTTAATCATCTGTTATGACTTAGAACTTACCTGTTCGAAACACGTAGACATGATTCCGTTGCCAATACCTGTGGCCTTGCTTTTAAAATATGGATTTAAATAAAGTTTTTTATATATATTTTTATGCAGTCATCTTGCTCGACCAGGGCTGCCATCAGTCATCTATTAACCGTTTCAGGGCCCCATACAGCTAAATCAAATGGGGCCGCCACCCATTACTAGTTCCTATTTTTTAACATATCAGTGGGCCCCTTTTTGATTAGGGCCCCTGACAGGAGTACTGCCTGTACTATTAGCACCCCTGTGCTCGACATTCTGATTATATTTGGATTTCTACACTGGTGGAAAGTGGTGTTCCGTGCAGGACCTATTGCCATTTCCAGGACTTAGTGATCTGGCTATATTCTGTTGTTTGTTGGATACATCCATTCCTTTCCCTTTGCCAGATTATTGATGTGTTTTACTAGTGTTCAGTTTGTGGTCCTACTCTATGTTCTGGGTATCTGACCTTTGGCTTGTTCTTGACTATCCCGTCTGTCTGCTGCCTACCCTGATCTTCTGCCAGTGACTCCACCTGCCCAGACCTTTCACTTGTGATCCAGTTATGTCTTCGGTCTTGCCCCTGGTACCGCTCCTGTCCATCTGCTATTACCACAGGCAACCACATCGAGGGTAGGGACATGAGAGTTCCCTTATATAAGGGGTTAAATGGTGAAGACGAGAGAACTTCTTAGACTCCACTCCTTGACTTATGGTTGACCAAGAGGATACACCTCCTGCATGTGACAACTTGTCCTTTTTGGTATTACGATCTCAATGTTGAGTAGGGTATTATAATTTTCATTTTTCTGACCAATATCACATGATATACATTGTATTAATTCAGTCATTTGAATATTTAACATTAAGTCCATTTCTACACCAGTAATATTCTTACCAATTATTCATCCCTATTTTCCAGGTAGCTGATTTCTGCGACTCCAGCACCCACAACACAGAAGCTCCAAATCTACAAAACAGAATGTGCAATTTGCGCAGCACCTGGGATGTCATTAAAGACTCAGCAGATATAAGCTCCAGTCCCCAAAGACCTGACTTCAGTCCCCCGGTCCCATCCTTCTCTCTGCTGCAGTACAGGGACAGGGTGGTCACTCTAGTCCTTGATGTATCTGGAAGCATGACTCAGGTGGGTACAGGTAGGGCGGAAGGCTTCACATGAGAAACACAGTGTTGTAGTCATGATGTTCATCATTGAAAAAATATCACAAGATTTAACATAAGGCTTCTGATTAACCCATCAATCAAAATAGTCTCACTATCTCATTGTAACGGCGATGGTGTACTCCAGGCTACACACGAAACAAATTGGACTGTACCTCAGCAGTCCCAAAATAATTATACGAAGCTTCTTTTAAGTAAAGAAGTAGATTAACTTTCCCGTAATCTCACCCTAGCCCTACTGCTGTCCCTGACACCAGACCTTTGCCCTTACTCAGTCTCTGAGATAGCCCTAATAACTGTCCCTAAGCTAACACTGACCATAATGCAAACAAGTTGACACCAAAAATGTCCCAAATACCCGACAACTAACAAAGAGCAATTTAAGAAGAACCAGATGCACAAGGAAAACCAAAGTCGTTAAATCTGGGACACAAACCATACAGAGTACCAGATACAATCACTGAACTGGACCAATAGAACTAGTTACATAGACGATACAAGATACTAGAACTTGACCCAACAGGACAAGACAGGAAATATTAGAAGGGTGTTTTCACCATGCTGTTTCACAAAAACTGCTCTTCACAGGCAGTCTCAGGCTCCCATTCCCTGTTCGGGCTGTTAATGGTTCTACAGCTTCAGACTCCCATTTCCTGTTCACACTGTGGGCGGTTCCACCGCTCCAGGCTCCCGCCTCCCGTTCACACTGTGGCCGGTTCCACCGCTCCAGGCTCCCACTTCCTGTTCAGACTGTGGGCGGTTCCACAGCTTCAGGCTCCCATTCCCTGTTCAGACTGTTAGTGGTTCTACAGCTTAAGACTTCCACTTCTTGTTGAGACTGATTGGTTCTACAGCCTCAGGCTCCCACTTTCTGTTAAAGCCGTGAGCAGTTCTATAGCTTCAGGCTACCAATGCCTGATCAGGCTGTGGGTGGTTCTACAGCTCCAGGCTCGCACTTCCTCTTCAGGTTGTGGGTGGTTCTACAGCTTCAGGCTCTCATTTCCTGTTCAGGCTGTGGACGGTTCTACAGCTTCAGGTTCCCACTTCCTGTTAACGCTGTTGGTGGTTCTAAAGCATCAGACTCCCACCTCTTTTTGAGGTTGTAAGTGGTTCTACAGCTTCAGGCTCCCACTTCCTGCTCAGCCAGTGAGTGGTTCTACAGCTTCAGGCTCCCACTTCCTGCTCAGCCAGTAAGTGGTTCTACAGCTTCAGGCTCCCACTTCCTGTTTAGGCTGTGAGCGGTTCTACAGCCTCAGGCTCCCACTTCCTGTTCAGCCAGTGAGCAGTTCTACAGCAGTGTCTGACATTCCAGCTCTGCTATTCCTAGCTAAGCCTGTTAGAAGGACATTAATAGAAAGGTTTAAACAGTGGGGCACAAGGCTATAGAGCTTCTAAGGATTAAAGTTAGTCAGTAATATAGACACAGAAGGGAGTGACATCACCATTTCAACCATCCTGGCCTGAAACAGCTAGAGCAGAGAGTGACGGTTGGTAACTAAGGGAGGCTTGGGTACACAAGAAGGAGATAAGAACTGCTCTAACTCTGAAATGAAGCAAAATCAGAACAGCAACATATTTGCTTATAGTCTTTGATTATCTTTGCCTACATGTTTAAAGTCATTAGATGTGATGAGAAGACCCTTTTTACATGCTAGGAACTAGACACAAGACAAACAGTCTCTGCTATTAACCACCCCTTGCTGCCGAATCAAGAGCTATATAGAAAGACTAGAAATTAACTTAAATAGCAAAGCCTGTGCAACATAATTACGTGATATACAAAGATCCACTCCAAACACTTAGAAGATTGACCTAGCAAGGAATATCCTAGTTGGACCACTGATCGTAACACCCATGAGTTTTTTACAAATTTTTTTTTCACTTTTGTGCACCATATAAGTCTTTATAATTCTTAGAGAAGCTTTGGGATTTCTTGGAAGGGGGATCTATCTCTATCATTACATAGATGCTGATTGCAGTAATGTCTACCAAAGTTCTTTATGTTAAAAAAACCTTTTATAATCAGCTCCAAACCCAATGCACAGGAAACCTCTGTATGCTATAATAAGAGGCAAATGGAAGTTATATTAAATAGGTTTGTTCCAGATGTCTCATTCTGACCACGGCTAGAGAATTTAGCGAACTCTGACATCTGGCTAATTTGTACAAGGTGACCAAGCAATTAAAGGGGTTTTCTCACTACAAAGATTAGCTTTCAACATGAAGGGACAGCTAAATGAAGACTTTTTCTAAATACATTGGGTAATGGTTTTTACTTTAGACATTTTATGTGCTCTGTGTGCACATAGGTTTCTTTGGTTACCTGGTTGCCAAACCATAACTCTGTTATCTGATTATAACAGAGAGCTTAGAGCAGGGAGAGATGTCACCCCATATACATACTGAGCAAACTAATTATTTCTAACAAGACTACAGATAAGCCATTGTTTTCAGTCCTTATAGTACATGTACCTTGTGATATTGAAGTGATAACATCTCTTGCACTTGTCAGTGTAATGTCTCAGCTACTTACAGAGATGCTAGATATGCTTATCACTACTATAGAACCACCCACAGCCTGTGCAGAGTGAGTGTAGAAGTGCTTGTGACACAGTGAACAACCTAGTGAGAAAACCCCTTTAAAGCATTGCACAATGTCTATTGCTATATAGGATCACTACTATCTAATGGATATAAATATTTGTTGCTGCATTGTACTCTTCAAACCTCTGCCAGCATCCCTCCCCCAGTGACGTCCCACAAGGTGGTTGTGGGTAATCCGGATTTAAAATCTGCACAAACATCTTTAAGCAAAGTGAAGGAAGGGTTAATGTTCTAGACTTCCAACTGGACGCCCAAACCCTACATGTGTTCGTTATCTAGATATATTCCCATTGCCCTGGTCTGATGAAATTAAAATAGTGGGATAGACTTATTTTCACTTAATTTGTATGTGACGCCTAACGCTCATTTGGGGAATCCAATGAGAGGACCAGGAGACCACCTCTGAGACTCCACTGCTAGAGACTCCACTGCTAGGGGGCTTATGGCTAAGTGGAGGTCTCCTCTACGGCTCTGATGTTGAAAATGAATTGGCTCCCATCTTTTGTGGATGGCGATGAGACCTCACTCTGGTACAGTCGCCATCTTGAACCGTTTCAGGGGCTCTTTTAGCTCATGGATCGCCATCCTTTTGTAAACGGTATTGGCACACCAACATATGGCACTCTGTCACCAGGCTTCTGTTTAGCCCTGGCATCAGCCAGATTTGCTCTCCGCCACAAGTTACAGAAAACACAGCAAAACAAACAAAAACCTCAGGCCATCTAGCCACTGCCTAAACATCCATAGAGAGACCGTCTCTAACGTGTTGTCTGGACCTACCGTCCAGAACTGTACGCTCACCGTACACTCTCGACTTTCCCTAAGACTCTGGGGGCCAGAGCCTCTCTCCTATATTTACTATTTTGCCATAGGCAAATTTAAACTCTATCAGTTCTCAATCTATAAAACACTAAAACGTAACTTATATATAACACCTGCTAATAGGTGGTGTTCCACCAGACTTGATAATAGAAAAGGAGTTATTCCTTCACAATTAGAAAGGGACAAATTGAGAGGTTTGAAATCAGGTTTTTAAAATAGTATGTATCGAGGTTAAGTGTTATATATAATAAAAGTTAAGTTTTAGTGCTTTATAGATTGAGAACTGATAGAGTTTAAGTTTGGCAAAAAAGTAACTATAGTTATTAAAAGTCACTCTTTGTTCTCTTGCTAGATTCCCATTTTTTTGACAAGAGCCTCTCTCCATCTCCATTGCCAGGTAGCAGACCACGCACCCAGATAACTAGTACCAGGCTTTTTATAGGCCTCCAGGGACCTGGTAAAAACCTGTCCTGGAATGTGAAATTTCGCTACTGGGCCCTATGAATTCTAGTTACACCCCTGGCTCCATCCCTACTAGATAGTCTGAACTAAACAAATTACACAAATGAGGTTGTATCTGGGGACCTTCTTATAGGATACAAGAGTCATTAAAACTTCCATCTGCCCTATCAGTCAGCACTGCGGAGAAATCCTCATTCTTGCTCTGATGAAAGCACTAAAGGAAAACGGATTTACAATCTAAATCTCATGTTTTTGTGACTTCTTATTGCTTGCATTCATTTTAAACTCTATATAAAGGATGTGTTTCCTCAATTCCAGAATGACCGTATAACTCGACTATACCAGGCTGTGGACATATTCCTCACTCAGATCATTGTGACTTCAGCTTATGTTGGGATCGTCCAGTTCTCCAGGTCTGCATCTGTCATTTCTCCTCTGAAGAAAATCAATGACGAACAACGAGAGAAGCTAAAATCACTGATTCCAATTTCTGCGACGGATGAAGGGACGAACATTTGTTCCGGAATTGTCACTGCGCTAGAGGTAAAATGCCGCCATTTCTGAATCTTATTTATATGGCTGTAATTTACTTTATGCTGTCTGAATGATGGGCAGCATGAAATAGCTGCAGGTTTCTCGATCGCAACCATGTGGATTTTAGCTTGAAATGCTGCAGCATAGAGCACCCGGTGAAGTTGGGAAGACGTCATCACAGTCGGGAGAGATGAGTTTGGTAAGCTTGTGTACACAAGCAGGAGATAAGAACTGCTCTAACTCTGAAAGGAAGCAAAATCAGAACACCCAAATGTTTGGGAATAGCATTTTTTCTAGCTACATTTTAAAGCCTATTTGAATGGAAAACAAACAAGGAAAAACCAAATTTTAAAAATGCCTTTCCCATTTTTCTTGATGGTAAAAGGCTTATGGATTTTTTTAAAGTATTGTGATGGATACCAAATGATGCGCGAATGTGATGTGAATACAGTCAAATGCATCTTCTGAAACTGAATATAATCCAGTTTGTATAAGGTCCTGTTTATTGCACAATTTATTTTATTTTATTAATAAATCCAGGTGAATAAAAATCTAGACGGTTCGGCACAAGGAACTGAGATTGTCCTATTAACAGATGGAGAAGACAACTATGACACCAGACTTTGTTTTCCTAATATAACATCGAGTGGAGCAATCGTGCACGTCATAGCACTTGGACCTTATGCAGAAAAGGAACTTGAAACTATTGTGGCAATGACAGGTAATGAAATGCACATAAAAAAGTCATTAACCTTTCAATAAACTTTCCATCAATCAATACAAGCAAATGTAAGAAACGTTACTTAGTTGATAAAAGACAAATGTCCATCAAGTTCAACCATTGGTGGGAAAGATATGGATGGAAGGAAGGGCAGAGAATGTTTAAGCTTTGTTTCCCTCTTACTGATGAAATTGGCCCAAAAAAGGAAAACCCAAATTCTGTAAGATTTCATTTCCTGACCAAAGTTGGACGACGGAACTAAGGGAAC
>JAODAL010037848.1:0-39912 GCA_025379985.1 Phyllomedusa bahiana | reverse complement strand
TTCCCCATAGTTTTTAAGGGTTTATGGGGATAATCTATTATGGATAGGAAATCGTCTCGATAATTGCGATATCGGACTATCCGAGACGATTAACGATAATTAACATAATCGCTCATCACTACTAGACAGTTTTCATACATGTAGCACTTCATCTTCACTTTGCATTAATGTCTGTGAAGCACCTAGTGGAGTAATACACTTCCTGAATGCTGCTTTGAATACTTTAAGGGGTGTAGTTTCTTAGATGGAGTCATTTATGGGGGTATCTAACATAAAGGCCCCTCAAAACCACGTCAAAACTGGACTTTTTCTAACTAACTTAAGCACAATGGGTCACATGTATGAAAATTGTCTAGGTCTAAAATTCACTTTGTTTCCCAGAGCAACCAATCTGAGTATCCATTTCATTTTTCCAGAGCATTATATGAATTGAAAGGGGTGCTCTGATTGGTTGCTATGGGCAACAAAGTGAATTTTAGACCTAGACAGTTTTCATACATGTTGCCCAATGTGTCACGAGAAAACATTCTCTGAATAACATGGATAGGTGAAAATGTCAAAAAGTTATTACCACATAAAGTAACACATGTCAGATTTCAAAAATAGCGCTCTGTCAGGAAGGCCAAAACTATGCCCTCCCAAAAATACAACTTCGCCCGCATAAAACAAGTTCTCATACAACTGTGTCACTGAAAAAATAAAAAAGTTATGACTGCTGAAATGCAGAGAGGAAAAAAACTAAAAAAATTAGCTAGTCATTAAAAGGGGGTTTTATGTTACAAAGATCATGTCTAGATTATGGGGACATTAAAAATAAGCACTTTTGTAATTGGGTTGCATTACCTCAGTCCTTGGTTTAGCGATATGAGCTTCTCTATAAATCTGTATTCTGTTTCTGCTGTTTGCTTGTTGCTGGTCGGAACGCCCCCTGGTCGTTTCCCTAGACACGCCCCCTTTGCATGTGATTAGTGGCTGTTATTTCATTTAGCCTGTTGGGGGTACGCCCTAGACAGGAAACGCCCGGCTACGCCCCTGCGCTGTGATTGGTGCCTGCACACTCTGTGTTCACTCCCCTCTGAGCTGTTAAATCGATAGTGAAACAAGGTCTGCTGGTCTATGTACATTTTCCCAGCTCTATGGTGATGATCTGGGCAATGACTGCCTGTTTAAAGGGCTTTTGCCAAGAGGTTTTTTCACCTCCTCACAGGTCCAGTCCTTAAGCTGATACTTCGAAAAGAGGGCGTTCTGTTCCTCAGGGCTAATGCAAGCCCCGCCTCCTTATGACGTCATCATCAGTAGTGTGTAACATAAGGATTCAACACTGTGTCTGTATAAGCTGCTTGTATAGTGCAGTGCTGAGCTGATCCACTCTGCAAGAGAGAGGTTAGGAGTTCAAGCCCCATCAGTATTTTTTTTTTCTTTTATAATTGTACACATTGTAAGATATGAAATATATTTGTAGACATCTATAATTTTATTCAATAAACACACACAAGCCCCCTATATAGTGACCCATTGTCACAGTAGTCACACCCAAACACTTCCAACATATGTGATACAATGCATATACTCTGGGGGATGAGACATGTTTTTGGGGGCTATGCATGTGTATATATATATTATAGAGATTGATATATATTTTAGGTCTCTCTACATGTGTGTAGAATTTAGGGGGGAAAAAATATACTCTGTAAGGGGACTAGAACTCCAAACCCCTTCGTTGTAAAAGCAATACTCTATCACTGCTCACTGCTCTACCGCTGCACCAACAGCCCAAGTCAGTTACAGGGTGAGCAGGGTCTTCTCTCAAAGCTGATTGCTTCTCCCCCTTGTTGTTTTCACTCACATGTCACTGACAGCAAGCAGAGATCTTTACTTGAAGCTGACATTTGTCCTTGTAGTTGAGTAAAGGTCTCTGCCTGTTGTCAGTACAATTTGGGTGAACACCACTAGAAGTTAAAGCTGTTGGATTTCAGCGTCATTTGTGTGTAAACTAAGACATATGACAGGTGCTTGCTGGTGTTTGGAGCCTCAAGGCTGCAGAAATAAGCATGCAGGAGGCTACAGAGCTGTTATATCCAGACAACCTTCTGCATCCCCTGCTTCATACAAAATTATGATGTCACAGTTCTTCAGTGAGGACAGACACGCCTCCTGGGAGGAGAGACACGCCTGCTGAGAGGAGAGACACGCTTCTGGATTTCAAACTCAATCTGAGAAAATTAGCTGAACAGCCCAAACAGCTCAAACGATAACACCCCTTTAAGGCCTTTTCCGGCCTGGTGCTTAAGGGGTTAAGACACTGTATTTTGACGTGTACTGCTTATCTTTGGTATTCTTCCATTAGGTGTTATGTTTTTTTCTTGTTTCCCGCACAACCCCCTTAAGCTCGAAACTGGATTGTTTCACTATTTTAAAAAAGACTTGAGGAAAGCTAAAGCTGATCTTCTAATGGTTGCTGTGGGCAACAAAGACATACTTACTTCTTGACAGTTTGGATAGATGAGGTCCAGTTGTATTTTTGACACTTTCAAACCGACCGCAACACTGGGTGAGATTTATTAATACTGTCTGATACTTAGGGCCACGTGTATGAAAATTGTCTAGGTCTAAAACTCACATTGTTGCCCATAGCAACCAATCAGAGCGCCCCTCCCATTTTATATAGTGCTCTGGAAAAATGAAAGAGGCTCTCTGGTTGCTATGGGCAACCAAGTGAGTTTTAGACCTAGACAGTTTTCATACATGTGGCCCTTAGTGTGAGGAAAAGTGTGAACTGATTAACCCCAGTATTCTGGCATAAAAGAGCACAAATTTAGTGCAAGCAGCATTTGCTCAAATATGCCAAACTTACCAATTTGTGGTGCCAAAAGTGGTGCAAATTAAATCAGAAATCTACTGCGGGTTCCAGTTGGCTTTGATTTTTGTAGACAGGCACAGAGAAAATAAAATATTTGCCAAATTTATTAAACCTTTACATATTTTCTGACAGTCTTTACACATTTCCCCCTGAGTACTTAGACTTGACCCTAAGCAGCGCCTATCCTTAGCTGCTATAGACCACTTTAACTTCCCACACCCAACCTTTTTAAAGAATACACGGAGACATCAACTTGGATAAATTGGCCACAGCAGCCATTTTATTATTACATACAAGTATTATCAAACAGTACATGCCAATGAGTAAATATCCAAATACCCATCAGCCCAAGAGCCCCTAGTTCAGACAAAGCTTGGGGGTGAGGTCCTTGGAGCCGTTACCTCTGAACCATCACCAAGGCTGTAGAAGCCGTTCCTCTTTCCACCATATTTTGCCCCCAGCCGTCACCCCCGGCCTAGGCACCAAAAGCCACCTCAGGCGGCTACACATTCCATCACCTGCTCCCAAGGACGCAGCCCTGTGGAGCCCAATCTTCGCCAAGCCGGTCCCACCACCAATTGGGAGCAAGCTGAGCCTGACTCCCCCACTACTTTCCACAGACTCCAAGGCCCCCAACCCGCCTCGCCGCTGCGACACCTGCGACCCCTATCGAATATTTCATACCCGCAGCCGCCCTCCCTAATAGCTGCTCCCCATGCCCCTTGATCCCAAAAAATAGGGAGGCAGGGTGGGACTGCTGTTTGTCCCTGCCCGCGTCTGCTCCCGCGCGGCCGCGGGGTCCGGCTTATAAACCGGCTCCACCCCGCAGGGGCCGCGCTTGACTTCCGCCCCCCGGCCTACGTCAGCGCGCGTCGCGCCCGACTCCCTCACTGCCTAACCCCGGGCTTAGACGGCGCGCCGGGTCATGAGGGGCCTCCCCTTAAAGGGGCTGCGCCCCCCATGTCCGGCCCCGGACTTGACCCTAAGCAGCGCCTATCCTTAGCTGCGATAGACCAATTTAACTTCCCACACCCAACCTTTAATGAATACACGGAGACATCAACTTGGATAAATTGGCCACAGCAGCCATTTTATTATTACATACAAGTATTATCAAACGTACACTGCCAATGAGTAAATATCCAAATCCCCAAATCAGCCCAAGAGCCCATAGTCAGACAAAGCTTGGGGCTGAGGTCCTTGGAGCCGTAACCTCTGAACCATCACCAAGCCTGGCGAAAGCCGTTCCTCTTTCCACCATATTTTGCCCCAGCCGTCACCCCCGGCCTCAGGGCCCCAAAAAGCCACCTCAGGGGGCTACACATTCCATCACCTGTCCCAAGGGACGCAGCCCTGTGGACCCCAAAATCTTCGCCAAGCGGTCCATCCACCAAATTTGGGGAGCAAGCTGAGCCTGACCCCCCCCACTATTTTTCCACAGACTCCAAGGACCCCAACCCGCCAAGCTAGCGACCAGGATACCTCATGGGCGCGAAGCCCCCAACAGCCCCAAGACTCTTTCCCAAAATCCTTCTCTTGCTTTTGTCCAAAGACCATAAATCTACCCCCACAGCATTCAGGTGGACTCCGTCCCTACGCCAAAAATCCCCACACCCAATTCCCAGCTCTCTATGCCGCACCCCAAAAACCACCGTTCCTGATCACAAAAGATGCCACCGCTTTTATTTACCTTAATGCGTGCTCTGTTAATACCTTTGCCGCTGACTCCGCATGCTCCAAACTAACCTAGCACTATATCCGACCAACCAGTAACCGGGCCCCGGATACCTGGTCCAAATCCTCAGGAAATCATGCCGAATACCCCTTATTAAATTCTGATTGGGCGCATGCCCAAATCATTACCCCCAGCAGGGAAAAACCCACCACATCCGGTACCCTGTCCAGGCAACGAACTGCTGGAAATCCCCATAACTTGATTCCATTGGAGGCCCTCGCTTGCCAACCCCACCGAATCCCCCGCCAACGTCCCCGGAATGCCCAGTTGTCGACCACTAGCACGCAGCGCTGTTTCTCTCCGCTCCCCAGTGCACATAAGAATGGCCAAAAATCCAGACCGAACGTTGCCCTAGAACAAAAAACAAGAGACACAAGAACTCCAACCACATCTCATAACCCCGAGAATAACCATGGAAGCGAGAAATAGTTACCCGCTCCCCCCCCTTTTTTTAAATCTAGGGAACAACCTGAGCCAGTTTGAGGGCGGATGAAATACTTGTATCGATCGATTCCCATCTGCCAATCCTCCGAACTGACCCCGCACCCAAAACCCCAACTTCCCGCTTCTGTAGCAGCCCCAATTCGAAATGAATGGGGAGCGAAATGTTTAGGATCTAATCCCAACTCCTCCAGACATCGCCTAAAAACTGCCGTGAATTGGAAACGAGATAAAAAACTCCCATCTGCGTGTACCAGTAGTGGGCCCTGCCCACCTCTACACTGCCGGCAGTATTCATAAAAACAGGGAACCGGGCACTTTGGAGTCTCTCACCTCACCCAAAAAAAAACCGTTCGGCCCCTACCCGCTTGATCCGTTTTTGATCGTCTTATCCGGATCGACAAACCCCCGGCTAAACACTGCACGTCCTCCCGCTGTAAACCTCCTACTACTCCTCTGCTTGGACAGACCAATTCTCCTATCCTTAAAGCCCCGAAAAAAGCTAATGAGAATGCAAGACGAAATAGCCCCACCTCAAAATCTGATCTGCAAATTGCATCCAATTTTTCTCCCAAACGTTGCAGAAGCTGAAAAACCACTGGGCGCCGAGAATCCGCCCCAACCCCCCCCCCCCGATAACCCCTCAATGCCTGCCTCACTCCAAATGTCTTGGTTAGGTCCAGCCACACCCCTTTGCCTTAAAACCAAAGGCTAGACCTGACATGAACCGTGAAAACCCTGGAAACTGACCAACCCTCATTGCACACAAGACCAATCAACTAAAAAGAGCAGCCGCCCTCTCTCCCTCTGTACTTAAGGGGCCACCCCGCTAACCACTGTTCCCACACCGCCCAAAGACCTGCAATAAGAATCCCATGTGCCAGGGCTACCGATGACCTGAACAGCCTTTCTGCGGTACTGAAACCAAGGTCCAAAATTCCGGGGGCACTCCAACCCCTCCGCTGCCGCTGTCGGTGCCAGCTCCCGAAAACGCTCCCACTGTGAAGGGACAAAGAGTCAGCTAGATCATTCTTCACCCCCAGGCACATGTCGAGCTAATACCCATATATTTAATTCCAAACCTCGCAGTACCAAATGCCGCAACAAGGCCAAACCGGGGGAAAATGAAGCCGACAGAGAGTTAATGGCCTGTACCACCCCCTTGTTATCACAATTAAACTGAATTTTTTGATTCTCAAAGCGTGATCCCCAAATTTCAACCGCCAAAACAAATTGGGAACAGCTCCAAATAGCGCCAAGTTCTTAACTAAAACCTGAACTAAAACCACTTGGGGGCGGCCACCCGCCCCGCACACCTTCCCCTGGCAGTAGGGCCCAAAACCTACACTACCCGCCCCCATCCGTGAACACCTTGATGTCCGCATTTCTAATGGCCTTGTCCAAGATAATGGAGCGCCCGTTATAATGCGCCAAGAAGGAATCCCACACCCTCAGATCCTCCTTCATCCCTACCGACAACCTCAAAAAATGATGAGGCGCCTTAACCCCCGCCGTCGCCTGCGCCATCCGCCGCGAAAAAACCCTGCCCATCGGCAAAAATCCTGCAGGCAAAATTCAATTTTCCCAGTAATGACTGCATTTCTCTCAGTGTCGCCTTTTTGCATACCAACAGTCTTTCCCAACCTCTGCACTCAAATCCCTCAAATTTTCCCCTGGTAAGCGACATTCCATAGCTAATGTATCAATGCCGATTCCCAAAAAATTGATTGATGTCGTTAGGACCTCCGTCTTGTCCGGGGGTAATGGAAACCCAAAATGGCTTGCCACCCACTGCATTGATGCCAACAGCGACCGCAAACCCCAGAGTCCGCTGGGCCAATGCATAAAAAATCGTCTAAGTAGTGGGTAAAAGATGCCAGGCCTGACACGTCCCGTACCACCCATTCCAAAAAGGAACTGAATGCTTCAAAAAAGAAGCAAGAGATCGAACAAACCCCTTGGCAGGCAACGATCAACAAAAAATGAAAACCCTCCCAAAAACACCCCAGTAAACCGTGCGCTCTCCGGTGCAAACCGGCAACAGCCGAAAGGCGGACTCAATGTCCTCTTGGCCATGAGGGCCCCATGACCATACACCCTAAACCCCCTTTTAGTGCCGCGTCAAAGGACGTATAGACCACGGAACATAGTTCCGGGTCGATGCCATCATTAACGGAAAAACCCTTTGGGAAAGATAGGTGATGAATTAACCTAAACTTATTTGGATCTTTTTTAGGAACCACTCCTAAAGGGGAAACTACAAATCCGGGACGGCAAGGCCTCAAATGGGCCCGCCATCCTACCCAGTGACACTTCCTTATCTAATTTCTCCTTAATCACCTCCGGGTGTAAAAGAGCTGACCTCAGGTTTTTAATAGAAAAGGGGACCTCATGTGTGGGTGCCGGGATCCGAAAACCCTCACCAAAACCTCCTTTTAGCAATAAAGCCGCCTCCTTATCCGGGTACCTACTTAGGTACGGCTCCATCGCGGCTAGACTCACCCGGAGCCCCCTTGCTGAAATTACCCCCCTCCCTTTTCCTTTTCGTAAGCAACGCGATGCTCCATGGGACGCTGCACTGCACACTGAACAAACATGCTTGAACCGGCAGTTCGCTCCAAATCTGCATTGACTGTCATTAAACTGCCAGCAGACCCCTGCTTTGAAATCCTTTTGGGAACCCCCGCCAAACGACCCCGGGACCCCCTGCTGTCCAGAGGTACCAGGTCCCCCTGAAAGGGCTGGCCATATCGCATGGGCGCCATAACCCTCAACCATAATCCTATATCCTTTTGATCCCACCTAATAGCCGGTCTAACCGCTTTTCGTTGACGGGAAAATTTCTCGTCATACCTGAGCCACGCTGCCCCCCAAATACCCCTGTGGGCCCCCGCTATAGAATCCCGATAACAAAAAAGTCCGGAGCAGTTCTCCGAGCCTTCTCCCCAATGACGCTTGCCAAAATGGCAAACGCCTGCATCCAATTCTGGAAGGTCTGCGGGATTAATCGCCACCTTCGTTTTTCCTCTTCTTCCTTCTTGCTTTCATCCCGCTTCCCTTTTGGTATGTTAAATTTCTCAAGCGGTAACAGGAAAGAATTTCGACGTACTCGTCCTGCCAAATCTTTTCCCTCACCTCTTTTTTGAGTGCGCACCTAAAGGGCCCTCAAAGCATACATAAACCTCCCTCTCGCTCGGTCATCCAACCCAACCCTGTCAATCGCCTCCTGCTCAGTCTGTACCCACACCGTTACTCCCCCCCTCCCATCCGCCCTGTCCGCCGACCCCAATTCCCCCACCCCCAGAGGGGGTGGAAGACAAGTATTCGACCCTAAAAAAGCAGACCCCAAGCTGAGATGGGCGAATGGTTTCGTCGTGTCCCGCCGTACTCGGTAGCCGTGTCAGAACCTCGCGCCAAGCTGCTCGCTAGCTGTTGCCAAGCTGGCGCCGCCTCCCCCGTCGGAGCCAAAAAACCCCCTCCCTGCGCTGCCTGCCCCACGGTGACAAACAAACACAGATCCTGACTCACCAGGCTGCGCGGGTGCTGTGAACCCGCCAGCCGCGCCGCCCGATCCCTGAAGACCTCCTCGACGTTCCATATAACCTCCGTCTCCGGACCGCATGAACGGTTCCAATGAGCGTAGTCCGGACAACATGAACCTCCGAACGGACTCTCCGGCTCCCGTCCCGCTGCAGGACCCCCAGGTGGGCCCCCCAACTGCCGACAGGCCCCAACCCGCTCGGGCCGGCCGCATCCCATGCTTCCTGCGCGTCGACGCCCTTCCCCTCTCGGCATCCCGCTCCTTTCGTCGTCTCGCCGTTCTCTTATGGGCCCCCGACTGGATCATCGCCAGGGGCACCCGCCGTCGCCACGGTCCTGATACTTGGAGCCCCAGCTGACGCCAACGCTGGACTGCGCTGGCGCCCTCTGTGCTCCGCTGGGCCCGCCCGCCTGGGAAAGGGTTCCTCCCAGGACGAACGGGCGAGAAACGCCCTGCCGAGCGCACCGTCCGCCCCGGAGGGTCCAGAGGGGCTCCGGCGGCGGCACGGGCCCTGGGGTTTACCTCAGGGCTCAGGCGCTCCGGGGGCGAGTCCGGCGCCTTGAGGGAAAAAGCAGCTCCAGGGGGGGGAATAGAGGCCGCAGGGGCCAGCGGGGTGTTTAGGTCCCGGCGCAGGCCCGCCACCCCCCCCCCCTCCCAGCGCACCCCGCACCTGCTGCGCCAGCCACTCGGGGCCGCGCTCTCCAGCTGCCCTCCTCAGGGTTGCCAGCATCTCCTCAACGTTGTCGGTCATTATAACGAATCCACACAGTGACAGACAAGCGCAGCTGTAGGGGGCACTGCTGCTTGTCACGCTGCCGCGTCTGCTCCCCGCGCGGCGCGGGGTCCGGCTTATAAAAAACCCGGGTCCACCCCGCACGCCCCGCTTGACTCCCCCCCCCGGCCCACGTCCCGCGCGCGCGCGCCCGACTCCCTGACTACTTTAAACCCCCGGGCTTAGACGGCGCGCCGGGTCATGAGGGGCCTCCCCTTAAAGGGGCTGCGCCCCCATGTCCGGCCCCGGACTGGACAGTCTGAAAATGAGTCAAGTGTTGTGGCAGGGAACAGGGCACATATTTGGCGGGATTGCGAGGCCTTGCAGAGTTTTTGGAAAGATGTTCTTTAACTCCTTAACAACCGCGCACTGACTTTTGACGGCGGCCGGTGCAGGTCGTTCATCTGAAGCAACGTCTTTTGGCGTCGCTGCAGACATCGGAGTTTGCGGCGCCGCAGCTGCGCTGGAATCGGGGCTGTACTGCACAGCCCCGATCCCAGAGCATGTCCTGCGAGCACCAGTGCTTTAACCCTTTGATTGCGGCGGTGCGTTACCGCAGCGCAATCAAAGGGTTCCCCTGCTCTGTTAGGTGATCAGAACACCCGGTCACCGGACAGAGCCCGGGGAACGGCTGCACAGTCAGCTCTGGGGACCTAGAGTGGCCCCAGAGCTGTCTGTGCATGAAGCCAGTGACACGGACTCGCTGGGCCTGATTTATCAAAAGTGTCTAACAGTAAGAATGTCTTAGTTGCCCATGGCAACCAATCAAAGCTCAGCTTTTATTTTTGAAACAGCTGTGGAGAAATGAAAGCTAAGCCCTGATTGGTTGCTATGGGCAACTAAGACATTCTTACTGTAAGACAGTTTTGATAAATCAGGCCCACTGTGTGCTGTCCAGATCACTACCTGTGTCAAAGTGACACAGATTACAATGTATTAGCATATATGAATATGCTAATACATTAATAAGTGTAAAAAAAAAAAAAATGTAAAACAGTTCTCCCTTCATGGGAGTAAAAAAAAAAAAGTAAAAAAAAACCAAACAGAAAAATAATAAAAAAAAATAAGAAAATAAAAATAAAATATTTAAAAAAAATAATTGTGCATAAATTACACACACAAAAAATCCTACACATATTTGGTAACCACACGACCATAATAACCCGTAGAATTAATCTAACAATTTATTAAGTGTGAAATGTGAATGGTGTAAAATTATTTAAAAAAAATAAATAAATAGAAAAAAAATAAAAAAAAATACTGCAATTATTTCTAAGTGAACTTAAACTATTCACCCATAAAGTACAATTTGTCCCGAATAAAACGAGGCCTCATACAACTGCGTCATTGAAAAAATAAAAAAGTTACAACTAACTAAACTAAAAAAATGTTCTGGTCACTAACTACTTTTTTAGGCGTTCGGCTTAAGGGCTTAAAGCCATGATTGTTTGCACGGGAGTGACTGTACCTGATACTCCAGAGACCACCCTACTAGTTACCTTCTGCTTTTCCCAATCTACCTATAGAAAGTTTTTTTATCTCAACACCTCTGACAGGCAGCAAAAACAGTTATTCTTCCTCAATGGAAGACAACTAATCCTCCTTCCATCGAAGGCTGTGGAGGAATTGCACATACATTACTCACAAAAAGTTAGGGATACTTTGCTTGTGGTTGAAATTTCAGGATGAACATAACATTTCTCAAAAAAAATTTAAATGCACTTAATGAAATAATCTCGTAATTTTAGAATGCACTTATCCAACTGTTCAATGTTTCAGTACTTTTTGCACAACTTGCTGATTTCTAACAAGGAGCTTAATAGCAAAATTCACAACAAGTGTTTGATCTCTGAATCACCCAATAAATTTAGGGGATCAATTTGAATTAGGATTTAAACAATCCTCCTCATCATGCTGTTCACATTTTGACATCATGAGACCAAGATAACACCTTACGATTGATCAACAGTACCTCACCACTGTGAGGCTTCATGCGGAGTGCTCTCAGATGGAAGTGACCATAGAGCTTAGAGTGTCACAGAGTGTCCTCAGCTGGTTGTAAACAATACCCTGCAGAACCGGATGATGAATGCCACACAACTACAGGTACGTTCAAGGGAAGTGAGAGGCAACCAAGTGTCACATCAGACCATTCGTAACCTTTTACATTAGTGCGGTCTGTGTGCTAGATGACCTGACCACATCTTGCATGGGCCAAGGAGTATCTATGTTGGATGAGGGATCAGTCATGCTCAGTCTATTCACTCTAAGCAGAAATGATGCCTGCCAATGATTCTGGAGACATCAACCAGGTCAGGTATCCTTGTCGGTCGTCCAGCACACAGACCACGCTGATGTAACGGTTATAAATGGTCTGATATGACACTTGGGTGCTTCTCACCTCCCTTAAACGTGCCTGGTGTTGTGTGGAATTCATCATCCGGTTCCGCAGGGCATTGTTTACAATGAAGGGGTCATCAGTGTGTGATGGAGCCAAAGGATGACCACTTCTTTGACTTTCTGTGACTCTTCCAGTCTCTCTGTATCCCTGCTGCAACCTGTGACACTCTAATCTCCGTGGCCACTTCCGTCTGACAGCATCCTCGCAATGGCGAGTGTTTATATACAGTATATATGTTTGAGTGTGCTAGTGGTATACAGTACATTGGTAGAACCACTGTGGTATTTATACATCGAATTAGTCATTACCGATCCTGCATGGTCTCTCCTGTCACACATTTGCATATATTATAGAAGAATTTTATGTGATTAGCCAAAGTATATTATTACTATTTTTATGATTCCTTCTTAAAGTTTAACCACCAAGTTGCGCTTATAAGATGGAGCCTTCAGTTGGATCTTTAGAACTGAGGAAGAGTGCCAGGAGAGAATACGTAACATGTAGTCTCTACCCGTTACTTATTTTTACCATGAAGTTTTTATCTGGATCTTTTAATTTTGAGAGAGTAAGAGAGAGAGAGATTGTCATTCACTAACTGAAATCAGAGATGCAGCTGAGGCAATGTACTGTGCAGGTCAGGTTCATTCAATGACTGCAATCAGATTTGCAGCTGAGGCAATGTACTGTGCAGGTCAGGTTCATTCAATGACTGCAATCAGATTTGCAGCTGAGGCAATGTACTGTGCAGGAGAGGTTCCTATTCACTGACTGCAATCAGAGGTGCAGCTGAGGAAATGTACTGTGCAGGAGTGGTTGACATTCACTGACTGCAATCAGAGGTGCAGGTGAGGAATTGTACTGTGCGGGAGGGGTTGATATTCACTGACTGTGATCAGAGGTCCTGCAGCAGAGAGAGATTGAGGTGCAGTCCCACATAAATCAGAAAGAGAACACAACAGTCCCATGCAAATTACACAAGGAGAGAGAACAGCTGTACTGTGCAGTCCCACATAAAGCAATTTTGCAACACAGCTATGCAGTCCCATGTAAATACAAACAGATAAAGCTTATAGTTTTGTTCTGCAGGTCTGTAAAGGTCAGAGGTGTAATAATCTGCATGATATATCACTGTGTGAGAAACAGAAAAAAAAAATCACCCATCTTTCCGAGAGTCTTGACTGTCAAATGCCCATTCTAGTTACAAAGTATGTAGAAAGGGCGAGAAATGTACATATACACTAAGATTTTCACTTCCAATGATTCCAATGACAGTTTAGAACCTCTCCCTTCCTCCAGCTCACACAGAATGAATCATCATGTGCACACTTTGGGGGCATGTCTGTAGAGTAAAAGATGCTCTCTGCTGGGAGGAGACACATGCCCCTCCATTTCACAAGCTCTGCTTGGCAACCAGCACAATCAGCTGCCAAATGCTGGAACAAGACAACCCCTTTAAGGAGGGCTGTAAAATGCACCAAATATATTACATGTTGTGCTCCTTGTCATTTGGCACAAAATATTGGTGTACTTCCATAGCAGGCAGGAGAAGGCATAACAAAAAGATTAAAAAGGGATATTCCTGCCCAGGGTCGTCTTAACAGCACTATGGGCCCCTGGGCAGAGAGGTGTACTGGGCCTGGGCCTGGGCCCGGCCCCCCCCCCCCCAAAAAAAAAAAAAAAAAACACTACTCAAAGAAACAAATAAAAAAATTTACCAGCCCCGGGTTTCCCATTACATGACAGAGACTTTAGCACTGATGGAATATAATAGCAAAATAACCCCTGACACCAGGGAAACTCACCGGAGACGTCCTGTCTGATCAGGTTTCTCTGAATCGTTCTTTTTCCCTTTTCCTCTCCTTCCGTCTAGACCGACATGACGACTTGTCCCGGCCGCCACTCGTCCCTGCAGAATATAACACACAAACATCTTAGAATCCTCACTTTATCAGCACTTCGCTGCTGATTCCTACCTTTGTTATGGGCGCCCCACATTTAGTAAGTAGGTAGTAATGCTGCCCACCATTAAGTAGGTAGGTTTACAGGCTAACTGTAGGTAGATATGCTGTCCCCTGTAGGTAGGTTTATAGCCCCCCTGTAGAGTGTAAGGCAGGCAGGGCCAGTAATTAGGGCAGGCAGGGCAGTATATTGGTAGGCAGGGCAGTATATAGCCAGACATGGCAGTATATAGGTGGTAGGCAGGGCAGTATATAGCCAGGCAGGGCAGTATATAGGTGGCAGGCAGGGCAGTAAATAGGTGGCAGGGCAGTATATAGGTGGCAGGGCAGTATATAGTGGCAGGGCAGTATATTGGTGGCAAAGGGGAGTATATAGGTGGGAGGGCAGTATATTGATGGCAGGGGCAGTACATAGGTGGCAGGGCAGGATATTGGTGGCAGGGCAGTATATTTGTGGCAGGGCAGTATATTGGTGGCAGGGGCAGTATATAGGTGGCAGGGCATATAAATTTGGGGGCAGGGCAGTAAAATAGGTTTGGGAGGGCAGTATATAGGTGGCAGGGGCAGTATATTGGTGGCAGGGGCAGTATATAGGTGGCAGGGCAGTATATTTGGTGGGAGGGGCAGTATATAGGTGGCAGGGCAGTAATAAATTTGGGGCAGGGGCAGTATTTTTGGTGGCAGGGCAGTATATTGTTAGACAGGGCCAGTAGTTTAAAAAAATAAATAAATAAAAATCTTACTTACCAGATTTCTTCTCTTCCTCACCGTCCGGAGCCGGGGGCCGCTGGCAGCAGAGTGCAGGGGCCGCGGAGCGGTGGGGCGCGATGACGTCATCCACATCGCGCACCTGCCCCGCGGCCTCCTGGGAGCTGAACAGACGGGTCAGTAGATCCCAGATGTTCAGCCTCGGCTGCTGCTTGCACCGCGCGGTAGCAGGCAGCGGCCGTGATTTGGCCTTTCATGGCTGGGTCTGTGACCACGCCAAGCAGCCGTGTGATGAGGGGGCCACGGGACCGGCGCCGGCACTCGGGGCCCGCCAGGGTGAAAAACCCCAGCCCCCACCGGCGACGCTCCGAGCCGGCGCTGCGGCCCAAATCCCGGCTGCCCCCAGGCAGAGCCTGGCTGTCGCTCCACTGGGCAGGATAGGTGGCTGCCCGGGAGGGCCCCCGGAGATTGTGGGGCCCCCGGGCAGTGGCCTACCTGGCCCAGTGGAAGAGACGGCCCTGTTCCTGCCTGTTTATATTTAATCGCCTGGGATTTTGTTGGCAACTATTAAACCATCAAGTTAACTGATGCATTTTAATAAATGTGGTATATTTTGTGCGTTTACACATTAATTCATGGATCTTACAACAATATTGTTAGATTTTTACTATTATGTTCGATGTTTCAGATGTCAGAACACACTAGAGGAGGTTTAGTAGTATTTGTGCAAGTTAGCTGTTGTAGCAAAACTTTAGGTGGGCTCTGTATTACTCAGCATAGAGAAGAGCCCAAACAGTTCCCTTCAGGATTCAAATGATTGACCCCTTGACATGCCTATTTCATGGTGCCTTGTACAGGTACGTCATGGTGATCGTGAGCTGTGCCTGGATGATTGCTGCTGCAGTCTGACACTGATTGACAGCCGGGCTCTTGCAGTTGCGGCCGGGATCAGAGAAAATTTCTTAGATGCCATGATTGCTAGTGACGGCCCCTTCTAAGAGTCTTAACAAAGGGAGGGTGCTTCCTCCCATGAACACAATCGCGGGGAGCCACAAAAAAGGCCTTGAGGTCTGTCTTTGCCTGTATAGGACATGTCAGAGGTTGCCAGTTTTACATTGATAGGCAGTAATGGTAGACTGGGAGTCCCAGTCCTCTGGTGGCTAGGGGGCGAAGGGAGTGGGGATTGCCCCCTCTCAGCAGTGCAAGTCACAGGGGTCATCTAGTATGTCTAACACTGTGTTAGGTGCCGCAGCTTCCCACAATCCTGTTGGTGGGCATGGCTCATGAATATACTCCATCCCCTTTTTTTTCCTGGACCTGGTTCAGGGCCCCTCGCTCACTCAGGCCTTGCGCAATGCTGGGACTCATGTTGTTAGGTCCCCTGTAACTCCTCATCACTAGTTGTTGACCATGGGAGTACAGCTGAGGCTGCTGAGGGTCAAGTTAGTGTAGCAGTGGTTGAGATTCCTACTGAGGTGCAGCGCCCTCCTACTTTTCAGCCCCCAATTCCAGCAGCCCTCTTGTCAGCCCAGTCCCCTTTCTGACGTAATAAGCTGCTGTGGTTCCTCCAAAGTCATTATTATGCGTGGAAGGAGTTTTCTGCAGCGAGGCAGTGAAGAGTTCTGTTCTTCTGCCCGCTCTGCAGTTCTAACGGTGTTGAAACAGACAGCACCACCGCAGTACCGCCAAGCATTCTCACAGGAGTTCCCATCACTTTTCAAGATCTTATAGACGTTCGGGAAGGTTCAGACATTCTTGCTCATCCAGATGGCAGTCACCATCTTCATCATCGTTCAGCTCTGTCAGTTCCGCGAGTGAAGTTTGTATGTGTATAGGCTGATGGGAATGTCAACTTGTCTCCAAGTTGCTGTCTAGTCAGGTGGTTTCGGTCTCAGGGATCCCAGAATTTCCTATAACGGTTGTTCCCATTTCTTCATCTCCGGCTCCTGCCAGTGGTGAGTTTGCATATGTGGGACTTTAGGGTTCTGGGGGTGAAGGTGATGCAGTGGGAATGATCAAGCAGTTTTTGCATAAGCTACTGGGTTCACAGGTTCCCACTGCTGTACCTCCACCGGTGTCACGACCGTACGACAGAACGGAGGAGCCCTTTTTCTTTCCCTTGG
Organism: Phyllomedusa bahiana; assembly: GCA_025379985.1. Classification (NCBI taxonomy): domain Eukaryota; kingdom Metazoa; phylum Chordata; class Amphibia; order Anura; family Hylidae; genus Phyllomedusa; species Phyllomedusa bahiana. Next base: position 23,373 of record JAODAL010037848.1, on the reverse strand, counting down.
GAGTGCATCTATGCTGTACTAGAACCAGGAGAAAAAAATGGGAGAATTATTATGTGGATATAGGGTCTCCATTGTCAGTAGATCAGATCATGGTTGAAAAGGAATGGCGGTATTCTAAGTGTCTCCTGGGCAGAAAGCCGCGATTACCCAAAACTACTGGGAATTGGCTCCAGGCATTTGCTGCTCTTGGGTGCGTCATAGGTGAGAAACACCCAGAACAGTGTTTGGAGTTAAATAATATAGCTTATATGGTTAGCATAAAAACTCGTTGTAAGACGCAGAGGGGAGTAGCTTGGCGCCAGTATGATGAGGAATTTAATCAGCGGTTGGCCTTGTTGTAGTTGTGGATGGTTCAGCCAGATTTGTCTGGGAGTGGAAAAATGACAGATGTGTTTGGTGTTGCATCAATTAATGAAGTGGGGAAGCATCACCGGCTCCAGCCACAGTGGCCATCAAGTACCCTGGGACCTTTTGGCTGTTGGGGCCATTGTCGGTTCTGTAGGTTGTGCCATTTCAAACACGAGTGGACTGCTTGTGGAGAAGGTTACCTGGCATCGAGATGTCCCAGGGCACAGAAGCATCCTACCAGGTCACGGAGGGGGGGGGGGGATTGACAAAGATACCAATAAACGTGGCCGTGATGGGACCATGTAGGCTCAACACCTAGAGCTAGGATGCCAGAGGGACTGTAATTTTGTTTCAGGTTTTGTTTTTATATTCCCTTATTGTTTAAGTTGGAAATCTTTGTTCATCTGAGAACTTTGGTCAGTGGCCACTAAGATTATCCACAAGCTGGAGGGAAAACGACCTTTTGGGACCACGTATTTGGAAATCCTGGGCGAGTTTCGCCAATGGAGTATTTGTCCCGTAAAGGAGGGCCAGAAAGGGAAGGTGCCCTGACTCAATTCTTAATATCCATAACTTGTCTTATACTAAGGAAGAAGGGCATATCGAGTGGATGAGTGGAGATTTTTAAGAAGAAAGCCTTCTATATCTTTATTATCCAATTATAAGGAGCTCCCTGCATACACCACGTGGGTCGTTTTATTACCTAAAACGGATATCACGTCGAACTTTTTCCTCTTAGTGTGCCGCTTCCCCAATGAGGTAGGGTGAGAATTATTATGACATGTGCTTGAAGGTGGTACCTTGAATTAAATTCAATTTTTAAAAATGAATTAGCTGATACTTCGAGTCGTTTGTTGCATTATAAAATGTGTTTCCTTTGTGCCAATTTAACCTTGGTGATTTGCTTTGGCTTGGTCGTCCTTCTAGTGATTGGTGCCATTTCCGTTTGAAGAGTTTCCATTTAACAATGTCACATTTTGGCGTTCCCCTGTGTGGCATGCGAAAGTAGATCCATGCCACAATTCATCACAATCCTGGGAGTTTGAATTGGACCACCAGTTGAAAATGGTATTCCCTTTGCTACAAGACAAAGTGGAAAGTATGTTATTGGTTGAAGGATTCTGCAATCTTTGTTGGGCCAGTTGTATATGCTGTATGCCATGGTTATGGGTGTTTTTTCAAACGGCGCCGTTTGCATCCTACCCTGAGGAGCAAGTGTTTCCCCTCATGTGGAAGACCCTTTTTAAGGGTTACATTGGTCAAATCTATTGTCAGGAGGGTGAGGTTACAAAAGCGGACGTTTTCCTATGTTAATGGACCAGCATGTATTTTTTTGTTAGCCATTATTGGGTACTGCATGTGTTTTGGGCGGCCTTGCTGTTACGTGGTCTAGAGGCATGAAAAAAAAAAACCCTCCTCACTGCTGGAATTGTTCCCAATCGCAGTAGTCGTGGAGGCATGGGGCCCCTTGCTGCCTAACAAAAGGGTGTACTTTTGGACAGATAATATTAGTTGGACCATTGTATTAATGAGATTAATTATCTTCCCTTCTTTGTTCCCCCTATTTAAGATCTTCTGCCTGAATATGTGCTTCTGATGGGTTAACAGTTCTACATCTGTTTTATAAGGCAACGCCCATGTACCAGGGGGCTGAGAAAACTAAAGATTGCTGAATACTTCTCCACCATTTTCCAATTTCAGGTCTTCCGGGTTTGTGGCCAATTGGTGGATGTGGATTTATACCCTTTTCCCCAGCACACCGTGTGGGAAGCACTAACAGTGATATAGTTTCCCGTAAAGAACTCTGTGGGATCCCGCTGACAAAGGAGGCGGCTATTTATGGTAAGGTATAGGGAAATTTGTTTATGAGATGCTGGCCATGTGGGTCAAGGCCGGAGTACCCAGAAGGCCCACCCACCTCTGGTGTATGATGTGATTACTTTTAAAATCAAGGCCTGCTCATGAGAGAGGTGCATTTTTTGGCCAAGTACGCGCAGACACACACCGACTAAATCGCAAACTTCTTCTCCTATCTAACCTTCACAACTCTCCTCACACTATAAAGCAACCTCGCGCAGAGGTTATTCAATTGCTAGCTGAGGACATCATGCTCAAACTCTCACTCTCTACACACACACAAATACAACTATCATTAACAAATCAAGATCAATTCCCGTCGGTAACGTCCAACACACTGGTTGGGCCAATATTGGAGAGTTTGTCAGCGCCAGAGTAATAGGCGCCCAGTTATCATCTGAAAAATCATTCCCTGCATAGTTATGTTGGCTCCTGCCTCTTTTTGAAGCCGCTCAATGTTATGGTGTTTGCATTGTCTTTTTTCGGGGGCTTTAGGAACTGGAAAACTAGTTTCCCCTTTAGTGGCAAAGCACAGTGATTGGGTGGTCTGTTGACGTATATCTGGAAGAAAGATCATTTTGCACACTGTCGCTCCAAGAAGATCAGTTTTGCATGGGTCTATGTTTTATAAGCTGTTAAGTGCTCTGCCAGTCCCAGTCAGTTTGGCTGCCGATTTATTATTAAGGTTAGAATAAGACCCCTCAATTTTTTTTTGGCTCATGCTGAGATTTTCATTGACCAGTTCCTCCAATAAATGTGGCCATTTTCAAAAAAATTTTTTTCGTTTCCTCTTGGGGTATAATAGTGGCTGTTTCAACTCCATTTAGATTAGTGCTGCAAACTGAAGTGCGAGAGCAGGCTTTTGCCAGAGGTGGTTGTTCATTGGCGCATTGTCTGTGGCGATCGCTATGTTTTTATGCTTGAATATTGTACGTGCCAAATTTACTTAAACTTTTCATTTGTAGGTCGTCCCCAGTGATTTCCTCAGGATTTTTTCCTGAACCTATGTTAGTTTTGGTCTTAGATTATTGTCCAAGTGATTATTTACAATGTGTCAGGGACAAGTATGCATTCCAGTGAATCTTGAAGGGTAGTTTAATGCAGGATGTCCCAGTTATTTTAGAGGTGGGGAAGCATTGTAGGTGGAGGCACTGGCAGTTTTTAAAAAGGGGAGAAATTTTTGTCTATGCGACTGGATGGCCTCATTTTAAATGATGTAGGCATAGACATATTTCCTGTAGGATACAAAAAGGAAATGAACACAGCCCAATGTTTTTCTGGGAGGGGTCGAGCTCGATTTAGGCCTACAGGAGCTCCTTGTGGTAATAAAGGGGTATGTTCCAGTTGCGGGTTTAAGTGCTCTTTATGTTGTGGGCGACTCACCACACGGCGGCTGGAGGACAAAATTCAAGTTTATAGTTTTATGTTGGAAAAACAGTATCATATTTAAAAAGAAAAGAACAGTGGCCAGCCCCCAACATAAAAGGGAGAATCTAGTTTATGTAGCTTTAAATTGCGTCGGCAAAACATGTTAGTTGTCACCTATCATTTTGAAGTGTTATGTGGGCTGGTAGCTCCCCGGCAGTGTAACATACCTTACGACAAATGTCCCCTATAAAGTGGGTTAAGGTTTCCCACACTTAACGATTACATAAATAACATCAAATTTATTGAAACTCTTCGAAACACATAACCAAGACTGATTGAATAACCAGTCCATCAAACATTTTAGATTTGCAGACAACGCTACTCTAATGACACATCCAGACTGACAAACACCTAAACATCCAATTTTGGGGCAGGGGGCTCCAGTCAGGACCACTCCCATTAAACACAGCATAAATTTATTCACAGCCTGCTCTCTTGGAGCCAATTGCGGTCGTCCCGAAGATGTATATTCTGTTTAAAGCTACAAGGCAGAACCCCAAACTCCAAAGTTCCCCCCTCCTTCTGCCCAGATAGTAAGTGGGCCTCTCAGAACCTTCTCAAGCTTACCACCATCACATAAAAGATAAATGCCAAGGAAGCCTAGTAACATAGAGAGAGGAAAACAAAAGGACAGAAAAAAAAAGGCAGGCATTAGTACCAAACAGCCATAACATGAAAGCCCTTGTAGGATTGAGAACCCTGTGGTCCCCCCATGTTATGCACATGTGGGGTTCTCTCATTCTCTGGCGCCACCACCTGCAAAAGGAGAGCATTGTTTATACACTCTATATTACACCAAAATCTATGGTAATAATTATGTCAATGACTAAGATGTAAAAATTAGTAATAAAATTACACAAAAATTTGAATAGAAATATATACAGTGGCCTTGCGAAAGTATTCGGCCCCCCATTTTTGAACTTTTCAACCTTTTGCCTCATTGTCTGGCTTCAAACATAAAATAAAAATGTACATTTAGCTTTGAGAAGAATCAACAAGTGGAACACAATTGAGAAGTGGAACGAAATTTATAGGATATTATAAACAAACTACTGTTTGTGGTGAAGTTTAAAGCCGGATTTGGGTATCTAAAAAGATTTCCCAAACTTTAAACATCCCAAGGGGCACTGTGCAAGCGATCATATTGAAAATGGAAGGAGTATCAACCACGGCAAAATTCTACAAGACCCACCGCCGGCCTTCCTCTAAACTTTCATCTCAAACAAGGAGAAGACTGATCAGAGGATGCAGCCCAGTGAACCCATGATCACTCTGGATGGAACTGCAGAATGACTCAGAGATCTTCAGCTGAGGTGGGAGATCTGTCTCCATAGGCAACAATCAGTCCTAGCAAACTGCACAAATCTGCCATTTATGGAAGAGTTGCAAGAATGAAGCCATTTCTCAGAGATATCATAAAAAAGTCTCATTTAAAGTTTGCCACAAGCCACCTTGGAGACAACCAAACATTTGGAAGAAGGTGCTCTCTCAGATGAAACCGAAAATCCAACTATTGGCCAACAATGCAAAATATTATGTTTTGGTGTAAAAGCAACACAGCTCACCACCCTGAACACACCATACCCCACTGTCACACATGGTGGAGGCAGCAATCATGGTTGAGGGCCGCTTTTCTTCAGTCAGGGACAGGGAAGATGTTAAAATTGGATTGGGAAGATTATGGGAGCCCTAAACAGGAACTTTCTTGAAGAAAACCTTTTGGAGTCTGCAAAAGACCTGAGACTGGGAGACGGAGATGGTTCTTCCCAATAAGACACTGATCCCAAAAACATAAAGCATAATCTACAATGGAATGTGGTCACAATAAACAAATCCAGGTGTAGTATGGCCAAGTCCAGCAGTACCAGACCTGAATACAATCGAGAATCTGTGTGAAAGAGCTGAAAACTGCTGTATCACAAACCGCTCTCCACCATCCAACCTCACAGAGCTCCAGCTTGTTTCACTAACGCTCTCCCATCCAACCTCACTGAGCACCATGCTGTGTCCAAGAACGCCTCCATCCAACCTCCTGTGTCTCCAGCAGTTGCGCACAAGGAAGATGGGCAAGAATTTCCATCCTCTCGATGTGCAAAACTGAATATAGACAGAAAACACCCCAAGCGACTTGCAGCTTGTAATCACAGCAAAAAAAGTGGCGCTACAAAGTTTAACTTAAGGGGGCTGAATAATTTTGCACGCACCCACTTTTCAGTTTTTTATTTTTTACAAAAGTTTAAAATACCAATAAAATTTTGTTTTTCCAACTACACAACTTCGTCCCACTTGTTGTTGATTCTTCACAATAAAATTTTAAAATTTTTTATATCTTTATATGTTTGAAAGGCCCTGAAATTGGCAAAAGGTAGAAAAAGTTCAAGGGCCGAATACTATTCCCACAATGGCCTGTAAAAATTAAAACTAAAAGTGTCCACACAAGAGAAAATCACACAAGGTAAATAAGAGGCGAGATTAGGATGGATATCGACGGTTTTGCTCAGGTTTTCTTGTCTAGAAAGAAAAAATAGTGCACCTTGCAACGGAGCCTCCAAAGTCTACAGTGGGTTGCAAAATTATTCACAGCCTTATTTTTCAACGTTACAGCCACAAACTTAAAGAAGTTTGTTTTCTCACTACAAAAATTAGCTTTCAACATGTATGGACAGGTTATTGAAGACTTTTTCTCAATGCATTGGTTTTTTGATTTTACTTCAGTCAGGAGACAGGAGAGATTTTATCTGCTCTGAATGCACACAGGTTTTTATGGTTACCTGAACATAACTCTGCTATCTGATTAGAGCAGAGGGCAAGGAGTGACATCACCATGGACCGAGCTCACTGGAGCAGACTCAAGATTAGCTTTAGTTTACAGATATGCAATTGTTTTCATTTCTCAGAGCACTTTCAGCTTTGCTTATTGAATTTGTAGTGGTCCTCATCTAGATAAGAGATGAATTAAATATGCTAATAACTGCTATAGAACCACACACAGCCTGACGAAGCAGAGTGAAAGAAAAGCTGGCTGTAACTGTGAAACTGCATGGTGAGAAATCCCTTTAAAATTATTTTTTAAACATTTTATATTATAGAGAAGCACAAATTAGCAAGAAAATTTTGTGTGATTTCCAAATTTTTGATACTTAAAAAACTGAAAAGTGTGGCATGCATATGTATTCAGCCCCCTGTGCTCTGATACCCCTAAACAAAAAACAGCCATGACCAATTGTCTATAGAAATCACATAATTAGTAAATAACTGTAGTTATACTGAAAATAAATTATATACAGATGTATTCTGTTTCCTGAAGGCCTCAGAGGTTTGTTAGAGAACATTAGTGAACAAACAGCATCATGAAAACCAGGAAACACACCAGAAGCCTCAGGATAAAGTTTTGCAAAGTGTATTTGCAGGGCCATCATTTTAAAAAAAATAAGCCCAAGCTCTGAACATCTCACAGAGCACTGTTCAATTCATCATCTGTAAATGTAAGGAGTAAAAAACAACTGATAACCTACCAACACATGGCCGTTCACCTAAACTGACAGACCGGAGACAGAAAGCGCTAATTAGAGACACAGTCAAGAGGCCCAGGGTCACTCTAGAGATGCTGCAGAGCTCAGGTAGAAGTATTCTTTCAACAAGAAACACTGCTATCCGTTACCCACAAATCTTTGCCCTTTCTTGGATGAGATGGACAAGAAAAGAAAAGACCTTTTTTGAAAGCAAGCCCTAAGAAGTCCTTTTGCGTCTGCCAAGAGCTATGTATGGACCACAACAAGCATGAGGGAGAAGGTTTGGCTCTGGTTGGAAGACCAAATTTAGTTACATTTTTATTTAAAATGCCATTGCCAACACTCTACTCCACCCTAACACACCCATGCCCCACCGTGGTGGAAGCTTCATCATTCTGGAGGGTAGTCGTTGCATCAGTACAAAGGGAGCTGTGAACTGCTCTTAGCTAAATGGGAACAGGGATAGAGCTAAAAACAGGCAATCTGGAGAAAACCTGTTAGAGGCTGAGAAAGACATGAACTGGGGCATAGGTTCACCTTCCAACAGGATAACAACCATAAACATACAGCCATAGATACAATGGAAATGGTTTAAATCGAAGCATATTTATGTGTTAAAAAGGCCCAGTTAAAGTCCAGACCTAAATCCCATTGAGAATCTGCGGCGGAATTGAAAATTGTTGTTCACAAACGTTCACCAAACAATCTCACTGAGATAGAGCTCCTGTATTTTGCAAAAAAGAATGGGCAAAAATTCCAGACCCCAACAGACTGGCAGCTGTCATTGCAGATAAAGGTGGTCCTACAAAGTATTGAATCAGGGTGCTGAATACATATATGCACGCCACACTTTTCAGTTTTTTAATTTGCAAAAATATAGGAAGGCGCATATCATTTTCTCTACATTTCACAAATACTTTGTTTTGCTCTATCACTTAAAATTTCAATAAAATACATTTAAGTTTTGTGTGCAGAAACATTTAAAAATAAGGAACAGTTCAAAGGTTATGAATACTCTTGCAACCCACTGTAAAAAAATGAGGGAAGGGCTAAATTTTTGCTGCTGGACCAAAATGATTTTGGCACCCTTGGATAGCAAAGACACAAAAAATAACGTGCATTTAAAAAAAATGCTTACTTTACAGTAATGGGCTATTTCAGCAGCACTTTCTCTGATAGGAATACAGAAAAAAACCACAGAAACTCTACAATCAAAAGATATGTGGGTGTAGGGAAAAACCACAATACATAAATGCTAAACTGCCCGGTTATACAAATAATTTCCACAACCAAAACTACCAAAATGCAAAAGACCTGTGAGCATAGTAGATAAAATATAGCTTTAATATACATAAAGTAAAAAATTTTTAGAACAATAACCCGAAACTAACACAAAAACCCTAACAAATATGTGCCCTAAACATACCCCAAATAACAACTAAGGCTGCCTAACAGACTTTATTTCTATAGCAATTTATTATGTTTTCCCCATTTTTGGGTTATTCATGCTTTAGTTCTTATATTGAGTATTGTGTATATGTTGGGACGTTTTTTCTATTTTGTATATATTTGTCACTTTTTTGCGTTATTATGTGTTAGTCTGTTTATTATATATTGTGTATATGTTTATCTTGTAGCTTGTTAGGACATATTTGGGCTCTGTTAGTTTAGGTTCCGGAGTTGATGTGGTCGACCCATCTTCGGGGCGATATCTCTATTTCTGATAGGAATACCCCTTTTAATTTTTCTTGTTATAACAGCCATGTGGATACCTAATAGGTATTATACTTTTATGTAATGTATGTGTAATAGAATATTTTCTATACTACAAATTTTTATAATTTTTTTTTATAAATTTCTTAACCTCATTAAAAGGGTGTTCCCACCATAGACTTCAATAATAGGATATGCCATCAAAGTTTGATAGGTCCAGGTTCCATCTCTCGGGCCCCAAAAGTGTTGGCTCGAAATGAAGAGCCGGTTGCACTTGCACATGACACTCCATTCTGTTCTATCGGAGTTCCAAAGCACCATGTTTGGCTGTACGCAGAACTCCAATAAAACATGGACACAAACTTTGATGGTATAGCATATCGATATGCCATCAAAATCTATGGTGGAAACAGCCCTTTAAGGGATCTATTTTATACATGCATATTTACTGGTACCAGTACTGACCCAAATAACGCACCTAACGTGCAAAAACACACTGTAGTTCGATTTATATGTGCCTATTGCCTTCCAGCTAATATGTAGCACGCAGCCAATTTTAATACCCCCCCCCCCCACCCTCCCCAAAATGTGTTTTTAGTAGTGTTTTTTATTGCAACTGCAAAACATCTGCAACTGCCGTTGATCAAGCCTGTAAACAACCTCAAGTAGTAAGCTATAAGAGGCCGGCTGCAGCTGTCATCTTTAAGCCCTATAGATACACCATGGTTTATACAGCCCCCATAGCTATATATTTTTACAGGACTGTATAGAAAAACTTGCAAAACGTAATATTTCACTAATAAAATCTTCAGAGGTTGAAAGACAACATTTTATTATGTACAAAGTCATAAAACACAACAGCAAAAACATAAAACGTGTGATGGTGGCATTCAAAAGTAATAGCAGATTTATTAATACAGGAAAGCAATGCAAAATATATCTAATATAAATCTGGAATATACAATGACAGCAGTATAATAACATAATAAATGAAATCTTAATAGACCAGTGCTCAGTCACACCATAGAAGTAATGATTTCAGCCCCATAGGTTACATCAGGCCGTTCTATCTATGAATGGCCTTCTTAGGAAGAGCGGCAGTAACCACATTAGGAGGCCATTTTCACGTGGCAATATTATGGGCAATATTCCCGATCCGTGTTGGGTCTAAAACATTGAAGACCTAGACATTTTTTCATTATAGATTTTCCTCATGTTTGTTTCACTGCTGGTTTTGACTGATGTAATACTACCATGTAAAAGTTGTAGAAAGCTACCCTACTACTATACCATCACAAGCAATGTAAAGTAATAACGCATAATATGGCAAGATCAAAAGCAGTGAAGCTGATCATGTACATAGCACTGCAATAGGGGGTGGAATTAATGTCATTCTTCCAGAAAAAAGTCCTATAAAAAATGAAGCAAGGATTCGGGGGTTGTGATTTCTTACCTAATATTCAAGACCTTTGCTTCCTATGAAGACATTCTCATAGCAGAGAGGTGGATACAACTGTATTCGGTCTAGACAATCCTAGACAAATCTCTGTCCTAACCTGACAATGTAATGGGCTAAAGTGAGGAGATTGCAGACTCTGGTATTAATACAATAAATGTTAAAGGAGTTGTCTCCCCACAGGGTTTCAAAGAATGCATAAAAGAAATTCTCTGTCACTTCCTGGTTCATACTAATTTGCATAAGCTCCCATGCTTGTACAGCAATGTTTTGTGCTTTCAGATGCTAATTAGATAGATTACTACTCAGAACATTACTCGAAGACTTCTTATCTGGATCCCCAAAACAAAAGCTCCTAATTACAGAGCTGTTTACATGAGAAAATCAAGCATTTTTTTAACTGCTGATCATCACAGGACACTGACTGACCCTGCCTGACCGTGTTTATGACTCCACACACTGTATCACATTGAACAAGCATCCCCAGGAGATTTTTTTACAGGCTGTTACTTGAGTGAAAACTGAAATAGCCAATGAGGTAATAAAAATCACTTTGTATCTCCTTAGGGAAAACCAGTTGATAACAATCAATAAATTGAAAATTCTTATTTTGGTGTTTTCCCACAAATAGAAAGCCTATTCTTTGTAGCGTATCCAACCCCATTAAGGTTTGTTCACTTGCAGCTGATTCGTTTGCAATCCACATCACTAATAGCCGTATCCCAATAACACATGTGGGATCGCTTCAATCATACAAAGTTAAAATTGTTTCCAGGACAATTGAGACTATAGCCCTATAGGAAACTGGTAATTGTTTGCAAAAGCCCCAAAATGTGACCCCAACAAAATGTAAAATGAAAGAAAATGAAGCAGATACTAATCCATATAAAGCAAGTCCTTCCACATAACATCAGAAAGAGCTGCTGAAAATCACTGTCTATAATGAGGATAGAAGCTTCTTTTGGGTCATGAACATTATCCCCTGGAGCAGATTGGTTCTTGTGGATCCGGCACTTAACATGGTGTAAGCTGGGCTTGAAATCCTTGTTTTTCCCTCCCTTCACACACATTTTCCCCCCAGCCCATTGGTTTGAACTGATGGACAGGAGGTCAACCGTACTATGTACTTTATTAAAACACAATGTATCAGGAAAAAGAGAACAAAGATCCTCACCTGGTGTCCCCAAAGGAGCCACTCACCTGGCACATGTAAAAGAGCAGTACAGACATGTAGAAACGCACTGTAACAGTAGGAGCGCAGCTAAAAAACCTGCAATCACTTCATGTACTTCACAAATTTCAGATGTTTTAACAAGTAAAATGTTCTTGATAATTGGTTCGATCAGTGTCTGGGACATTGTATGTTGAAACCACACTCAACATACAATGTCCACAGGAAGATCATTAAATGGTGACAATACTGTATCCTGAGGCCACTGTAACTTGAGGAATCTCAGTGTTGTGAAATAGGTGAACTATGTACATGTTTTTTTTTTTTACAAGCCAAATGAATGGGATTGTCCCAGGAATCTGCACATCAATGTCGCTTCCACAGGACAGGATTCTGGTCCGTATTTGTAAACCAGATCCAGGAGCGGGTCTACAATGTAGAAACGATGGAAATACTTCCAGCACAGTATTTTTTTCTGTCCATTGCTTGGGTTTTAGGTCACCTGAATTTATTTAATAGGCCACAACCATGTAGGATATTGCCTATTTAATATGGCGTCATTGACTATGTCAGAAAGACACATCTGAATGGGAACCAAAAAGCATTAAAACAGGGAGCCTGCTATGGCTGATTTCACATACAAGCGTCTTCCTGTAATAGTAATATTTTAATGGCTAAAAATGTTGTGGCCAATTGTTACATTAAAGGGGTTGTCCCACTAAACACCTTGACGGCATATCAATAAAATAGGCCATCAAAGTGTGATAGGTGTGAGTCTTAGAGGTGGGATCCGAAACCCCTATTCACCAGAACAGGCCCCAACCCCAAAAATTCCTCTATTTTCAACATGGAGAAGGGTCCAGAACTGTACATAGATCCTCAATGGATCCCAAGTACAGTCCCCCCCGAAGCCTCAGCATTCAGCAGCACCCAGAACAGTCCGATGCAAATCAATGGAGCATTCCGACCACTTTTCCCTTCAGGATGGAAACTTTCAGGTGCCCAGTCCCGAGATAGATGCAGGTCTGAGAGGTGGGACCCACTCTTATCACCCAGTCACGGCGGATCCTATCAATATGCCATCAGTGTGTTTGATGGGAAACCCTTTTAATCAGTTGTGAAATATACACAAATCTATTGGACTATAAAACACTCCCCCCCCCCTAAAACCGGGACTTAAACTTTAGTGCATCTTATAGTCTGAATATGGGTGACAGCTCCGACCATGGCCTTTTCACCCCTTAGATGTCACAGTAAACACAACCACAGCCTCTAAATGGTTTAAAGACAGCCCTCAAATTGCCCCATTGCCCAATCACCCTTGCCCTTCTGACAAGATTGTGGGTCACCGACCAGTTGTCATGGCAGTTGGAGGCCTAATAATCACATCCATAACTGGCATCTTACTAGTTATATTACACCTTGCCATAGACATTGTATAATAGGAGAACCATCGTTGTATGCTGTTCTGCAATATATTACTATTACAACAGTGTACAAGTAACCGCACACCTAGTGGTCAGGTAGCCAAGGGGAGCCGAAGGGGAAAAGAATATAAATATATATAATAATATATATATATAATATATATATAATAAATATATATTTATATATACTTTAATATAAAAGTATATATATATAAATATATTTTATATATATTATACACACTTTTCCTTTTGGTTCCCCTAGGATACTTGACCACTGGGTGTGCGGTTTCTTCTGTAATTTGTGGTGTATATATATAATATATATATATATATATATATATAAATATATATAGTCTCACTTAACTTTAATATAAAAGCACTATTTCTGTTATGTCTCCCTTAGGCTATGTCTGCACAGCATCCAATGGCATTTTAACATTGCTGGACAGCGGTTTTTGGTACAGATTTTAGCTAAAAACCGCGGTCGGTTTCTGGATTTGCCGTCGGACCTGTATGTAGCCGTCAGCAAATGGGCGGAAAATCTGATAAGTATAGGGTGCTTTCACAACGGTGCGTTTTTGTGTTTTTTTTTTTCCAATGTGGTTTTTTTGTGCAGAAAGGCACAGCAATTAATGCTGAACAATTGCTGCACAAAATTCGTGAAATTACCTCGGATTTTAACGCGATTTTTGCCAGCAATATTTGTGCGAGTTCAATGTACAAACATGAATTTTGCTTTTCCTTCCTGCACAAAAAACTGCATTGAAAAAACTCACCAAAAACCGCACCGTGAGAAAGCACCCATTAAAATCCCAGAGAATTCTTCGGGTTTTCAAACTGCAGTGTTGACTACAGAACTGATTTTTTTGACCGGCTCTATGGGGCACAGGTTACAGTCGGATTTTCAGCGGATTCTCAACCCTCCGAAAACCCGACCACAAACCTGTGCTGTGTAGACATAACCTTAAGCTTTACCTGTACAAATGGAACAAAACAAAAAAGCACTTCCATAATTACTTGAAAAACATAAAACACACCAGAAATTCCTGGAATTTCTTACAAACACTTATAAACACTAGGGGAGACTTTTGGAACAAACAGGTGCAAGGAAAGCTTTCTAATCAATCCACTGCTATAACAAAGCTTCCACCCCAGAATGAACGTCACTGTATGGGATACACGGTTTTTCTAAATAACTTTTTTGGCCGCCTGTCCCCTACGTTTTATGGGCAGTAATTCCGTGGGGTTTTCGCAGCAGGGTTGATTTGAGCAATAAAACAGGCACATCCCCCACCCCCGGCTGGATACTGGATACCCCCGGCATGATTTTACCAGGGGGCCTGGGGGTCATGTGCGACAATTTCTCCTGGACGTGCGCCACCTCCCGCGCGCGTCCCTTCAGCCTCAGTTTATGCGGCAGGTTGCACAGAGTCCGGCTGGACGGTTCAGGGGCGGCTGCTGCTCCGCTAGGACTCCCCAAAGTCTGTGCAGAGGGCGGCATCGCCGGGGTCGGGGGTGACACAGTGCAGGGCGCAGTGAGCGGTGGGGGCCCCTCTCCGTCCAGGTACGGCCTCCCCCCTTTCAATGGGAAACGGTTTTTTCGCACCAAGGTGGCCAGTCCGCCACACGCGGCCCCCCGGAAAGGGGGCGCCAGCCCGCCCGCAGGCCCGGTTCCCGCCAGTAGTTCCTACGCCACTCCACAGCACTCCTCCATCCCGGCGCCGCCTCTGCCCGCCCCGCCGCCCTTATTGCGCCTTCTCCCGGGCAAGGTATGGGGCTGCGTCTTACCGAGGGGGGCGGTTTCCGGGTTTTAGGGCCCTGGAAAGTAGGGGGGGGAGCCCGTCACGAATTGGGGAGGGTGAGTGAGGCGCGAGCCGGGCAGTGGGGCGGGGGAGGCCCGGGTCCTTAGGCGGACGGTCACGGGGCGCGGATCCGGGTCGCGAAGTGGAGCAGTCAGCGAGGCGCGGAGCCCAAAAAGGGGGGGCCCCAGTCACTGGGGTCACCCATGGGTGTCACAAGGAAGAGTCTGCAGGTGTTTGAGTAAAACCTGTGCCATTCCAGTATATAAAGTGTACCCGGCGGGCTTTGAGCCCCTAGGGCTGACCTAGGGGTCCCCATGCTATGTATTTACCTATACTTAACTTTTAATGACCGGGAACATTTTTGAATTTCAGAGTAAAAATGATTTTATAGCTTTATTTTATTTTACAGAGATGGACCGCAATCTTGTTTTACAATTTGAGTAATAAAAATTTTTTTTGTTCTTGTTTAAATGGGTTTTTTTATTTTTATTGTTTTGGGAGGCAGGCGCTTTTTGACCTTTATTGCTTTTTTATGGGAATTAAAATGACCCCCCCCAAAAACCCCTTTTTTTAAAACTTGTATAAAAAAAATACCCAAAAAAGATGTTATATTTTTTTTAGACAGATTTTAGGGCCCACCATACCACTACTATGGGGGGGTCTCCATTATGGTTATCCAGGGGAAGAGCTGCAGCTGCGAGTTAAGCCCGACCATGCCAGTGTACGTATAAATTTACACAGGCAAAACCCTCGGAGTGACTCTAGGGCCTCCTAGGGGAAACCACACTCTAGTACCTCCCTTTAAACCTACCTATACTTAACCCCTTAATGCCCATTTTGGGGGGTTTTTCCCCCCAAGTTTTTTAAAAGTCAACTAATATCACCATACGGGATAAAGACCTTTCAGGCAAAACTTGGCATGTATTAGGTTTTTTTTATAGAGCAATAAAAGGACAAAATTGTATCTTTTAACCCCTGGATTGCCCCTCTTTTTCTCTTTTTTTGGACTCTCCCTACCCGGGTGGATTCAGGGGTTTGAGCAGTAAATCCAGAAAAAAATTGTGGGGCTGCAGAGCTAAAAACTTTTTTGGGTCTATTATTTTTAGTGTGTATTGTTTTTTAAACATGAAATTTTTTTTTCAGCGTTTTGGGACATAAAAATTATAGAAATTTTTTTTTAGAACCCCTAGCTGTAAGGCGGGAAAGGCTAACCACCGTTCATTTTAAACTACTCAGCTGTTTTCCTAAACAGACCTTTTTTTGACTACACTGTGGAGTAAAAGGATGGTGAAGCAACCCGCGCGTTTACATGATGCTTCAAACAAATATAGACGCCCCCTTTTGAACACACAACTGAAAGCAGGGCAAAAACCGGCATGAAATTTTTTGGTAAACCCCCTTTAACAGGTTATCCCCACTGCAGCAATTTTTTTTAATGCCCATTTGTTTTTTCCCTCCGTCTTTCCAGAAAAATAACTATTTTTTTTTTTTCCATCTCCTAACTAAAAGGCTTCTTTTTTGGAGGGACAAGATGTACTTTTTAATGATGTCATAAATGAACTGGGAAACCCCCTCAAAAATTCTCGGGGTGGGGGGAGTGTAAAAAAGCACAATTCAGCTGCTAGCGGCAATCATCCCAAAGTTTAAAAGGGGTTTCGCCCCGAAATGCGTGGGGAATGTTTTCGGGGCCCTCCATTTTTGCCCTTTCCTGGTTTTTTAAAGGAAAATTTTTAATTTTAAAAAAAATGGAATTTTTTATAATTGGATTTACCCTATACCCGAATCCCCTGGGGGGTCACAAATTTTGTTTTTATCTACCCGGGATTCAATTCTTGGGCACTGGGAAAGGGTCTGTGCAATTTTAAAAGGGTGTGGAGTGGTGGCTGGGAAAAAAAAACCCTTTTTCCTTTTGTGGAAATTTAAAAAACCGTTTTTCCTTTTTTGTATATTTTAGCGGGTTTTGCGACTAAAAAGCCCAATCCAAAACCCCTTTTATGACCCTAACTTTTTACGTCAAATGTCAGTAAGGATAAGTTCATATGACCTAAGAAGAAAACATCTGCGTAATTTTTAAGGGAAAAAACCCTTGTTTTTTTTTATGGCTTTTTTTCCCGCCCTTTTATGGGCATTTTTTTCTTCGCATTTTTGGGTTCCCTTTTATGAACTAAAATTATACCAATTACATATTAGAGAACAAAATATACTTATAATTGTGTGGGGTTTTTTTGCAAAATCCAAAATTAACCTTTAAATTTTTAAAAAGAGTAAAGGTAAAAAAACATATTTTATTTCAAAAAGAACGAAAGCACCCCTTTAGTTTTTTATTTTTTTTTTTTTTGCTCAAAATAAAAAAAAACACCATTAGTGCTTTTTACCATAGAAAACAATTTGGGCACTTTAGGTGCAGTTTTTTCTGAAAACCTTCGTTAAAACAAAATATTTTTAAAAAACACCCTTGCATCCCCAAACCTTAGGATAAACTTTACACGTAGGTTTTTTCCCCAAAAATGGAATTTTTAATCGGGAAATTTCAGTCCGCAATCCCACCCCAACCTTTTGGGAACATTTCCCTTGGGAAAAAATACTTTTTTTGGGTTTCACAGCCCCTTCTTTTCCCCCCTGTTTAAAACACTTATTTGGGATTAATATAAAAACAGTGGGGACCTTTTTCCCTTCACCTCTGACAAAAGTCTGGGTTCTTGGCAGAAAAACTTAGGGCCTCAGTATGGGAAAATGGGCTAGGTTTTAAGGGTATGTTTCACACCCGGGGGATTGGGGGGGCCCCTTTTCGTACGTTTCCGCAAAAGCCCATTTTGTCTTTGGAAGTAAAAGCGCTTTTTCACAAAGTCACCTTTTCTCCCTCGGCGTACCCTCAATCCCTTTTTGTACGTCGGGGGGGATTTAAAAAGTAAATTTTTAGTTCTCTATAGGGGAAAATGAAATTTTCCGTAATTTTCGACACAGTCAGGGGGTATCAAGCGCGTTTCCGCAATTACACCATTTGAAAATACCCTAAACCCTTTTCAACCCTATAGTGTCTGAAAAAATGAAAAAGGGAGCTTCCGGATTGTTTTTCCCCGGAAACAAAGAAAGCCTTTAAAAATATGGGGTTTTCATACATGTCCCCTTTAAGGTATTTTTCAACAGTATTTTTTTGGGGTGGGTTCCACTGTAATTTTTTCCCCCAAAAAAAGTGTCAAAAAAGACTGGGAAAATCCCATTGATTCCTATGTAAACTCAAAAATTGTTTTGTTTTTTTGCGCTGTTTTTATTTGCCCTTTTTTTCTGCGCTGATGTGCCAAAGTCAATTCTTTTAAAGGCTTTACGCGCTGGCCAAATTTTAGGGTATAGGGGGGCAAAAAAATTTTTCCTTGGAAAATAAGTTTTTTCCTGTCTGGGAATCCGCGGGTTACAGGGCGGGTTTTCCCTTAGGGGAAAAGGGAAAATGAATTTGGTTGGGGACATTTTCCAAAAGCCAAAATTTCCCCCAAAGAATTACTTTTTGACTTCCCCTTTTGGGGCTTTTTTTCATTTAAAATTTTGCCACGAACCCGCTTTTTTAATTTTTTTTGTACTTTAAATGTTTTGTATACTCCTATAGTTTAAAAGGTTTTGGATTCATCTTTCCGGGAAATATTTGTTTAGTGTAAAAGCTGCCACATACAAGTAGTTGTCAGTGCTTTTTCTTGTCCACTTGGGCCCGACATTAAAAGGGGGTTGTTTCACTACATTGATTTATCTTACCTCAGTCCTCTTTTCTCGGTTTCATTTCAGTGTTTACCAGATTAACTGGCTACTACGGCCTGCAGTGATGAGCTGCTGAGAACACCAGGTCTGTAGCTATAGCAACCAGCGATGACAGCCAATCAGGAGAGATGGAACAGGTCTGTAGATATAGTGACCTGAGGAGCTGATGCAGCCCTTTACAAGTTAGGATATCTAAGAATAGGTGGGACATTGTTAATGGACACATATTGCAAAGTCACTTTTTTTTTCAAAGATCTTTAACAAAAAAAGCAATCCTTGTTGTGAGACAACCCCTTTAAGGTTTCTTCAAGCTTAGGCTCGCTCCCTCAGAGTTTACCTACCAGGCATCTTTGCACCAGGCATAGATAAGCTGATAAATTAACAGACCGCTTCTGGCAATGGAATTAGTTAGGGTATATCAATAGAAAGTATTAAAATGACTATGAGAAGTGGAGGGAAACCCGGACTAAGCCATTATGGAGAGTTACATTATGAGGATTTACCAAATGGTCCAACAATGAAAAAGTATTCAGAGCATTCAAGAAGGGAAACGAGGGAAGGAAGGAAATAGTATAAAGGAGGTAGAGAGAACGTGAAAGATACAGAAGATGGGTATGAGTACCTAAGGGTTGACAAGGGCAACAACAATGAGACTTATAAAGGGTGAAAAAGACATGGGTACTCTACTGATAGGTCCACACAGCATCGGACTAGAACCATCGGAAAAACCGACCATTTTTTTCTTCCGATGCACGACCTCAGTTTTCGTCACTCTTATTTGCAAAAAAACGCGGTCAGTTTCTCGTTTTGCCATCAGTTTCCCATACAATCAATTGTATGGGCCGACAGCAAAACGCTGGCCGATTATACAACAGGTTACTAAGTCTGCCAGCGCCAGAAAACGAACTTAAAAAAAAATGACCTGTGTAGACTACAAGTCGTTTTTTCTATTAAAGCCTATGGGCTGGATAAGCAGTTGGATTTTCAGCTTTCAAATACTAAAAACCGCCGAAAATTCAACCATTTTCGTGTGCTGTGTAGACATAGCCTTAGAAGAATATTAATATTAATTAAGAAAGAGTATAAGCCCCAGTTTTTCAGCACCAAAAAATGTGCTGAAAAATACCCCCCTTTTGGGTTATACTCGAGTCATGTCGGCGCTCGGGGCTGCGATGGACCGTGCGCCGACAGGGACGCTTTAGTTATATGCAATCCTCAGGATGGGATATAATGAAGGCGAGTACCTGACAGCGTCCGGGCATGCGGTGGCCCGTGGGGTTTTCAGCGACCTCTTCCCCTGCATGGCGACTCCTCCGGAGCGCATGCAGGAGAAGAGATACCACTGCGAATCAGAGAGCGAGCACTCATGCTCCGCAGTGCACTCCGGGCGGCCGCAGACTGGGGGGTCGTCCGGAGTTTCCGGCACAGGCAGCGTGTGTCATCATGCTGCGTGCGCGGGCTTGATGACATCACCCGCCTGTGCCTAGAAGGCGGAGGAGAGCGCCCAGGAGACGGAGCAGCGGGGAGCCAGGTAAGTCTTTTTTTTTTTAAATCCTACCTACACCTGCCTAGTACTGCCTATACCCGCCTAGTACTGCCTATACCCTGCCTATACCTGCCTATAGCCTGCCTATACCTGCCTAGTACTGCCTTTAGCCTGTCTATCCCTCCCCTACTACTGCCTAAGCCTCCCCTATACCTGCCTAGTACTGCCTATACCTGCCTAGTACTGCCTATGCCTGCCTAGGGGACCATACCTGCCTATAGCCTTTCTATGGGGAACCTTTAAACCCTACCTAGTACTGCCTATACCCTGCATGGGGGGACCTATACCTGCCTATACCCGCCTATGGGGGCAATTACCTCTATAGCCTGCCTAGGGGGACCAAATACCTGCCTATAACCAGCTATAACGACCTATACCTGCCTTTATAGCCTGCCTATGAGGACTATACCTCCTAGGGGGCAATTACCTGCCTATACCCCTGCCTAGGGGGACATATAGCTGCCTATACCAGCCTATGGGGGACATTAACTGCCTACACATGCCTAAACCTGCCTAGGGGGGACATTAAACTGCCTATACCACCCTATATCTGCCTATGGGGGCATTAAACTGCTGTGGGACATTAAACTGCCATACTAAGCCTATACCTGTCTATGGAAGGCATTAAACTCAGCCCTTTACCTGCCTAATGGGGGGACATTAACTGCCCATGTTTAAATTTTATTGGTATCTATTTTTATTTTTAAAATTCACCAAATAGCCCTGCATTTTCCACCCTAGGCTTATACTCGAGTCAATAAGCTTTCCCGGTTTTTGTGGCAAAAGTAGGTTCCTCGGCTTATACTTGGGTCGTCTTATCTCCGAGTATATACGGTACCTGTGGAATCTGGTGGCTTTTTAAACCGACCGGTGTAGACTACAGCACGGTTTTTTCATTGCACAGCGCTGGGTACAGTCGCATTTTCGGCAGATTCTAAGTACCAAATCTGCCATAAATCGATAAATCACAATGTAAAGTCCTCTAGCTGGACAAAAAAAAAAGTAAAATGAAAAATAAAGAAAAAAAGGGGGGCACAGAAAGAAAAAGCAATAAAACATTATTTTACATTTAAAAATATTTTTATTTAATAACAGTGATAACAAAAAAATACACATATAGGGTATCACCGTAATTGTAATTACCCATATAATAAAATTGACATGTTACTGCAACCACATGGCCAATGCCATAATAAAAGAAACATGACGTATTTGCTTCCACTGGAAAAAAAAAATGTTAATTAAAAAGTCCCTTGTACTCAGAAATAGTTTGAGCAAAAACAACATCTTTCCCGCATAAAACAACCCTATACATGCCCACAATAACGAGTCAATAGGAAGATAACTATGCATTCATAACATACAGTAGCTACATAAAATAGGTTTTTTTTTTTAAAATGTTTTAGATATGCATATTGATATCTCCATATCCATTAAAAAAACCCATCCCAATAAATTTTATTAAAATAGCATTTTATTAGGAAAAAGGGAAAAAAACCTCTTAAGGATTCTTGGTTATTAAGGGGTTATAAAAAAAACCAGGTCTCAAGAATTTTTAAAAATATTTTTTCGTCTATGATGTTTCGCTTATTTAAGCAACTTTCATATTCATTTTGGCAGTAATGAATTTCATTCAAGACTTTTTAAGAACAGTTAGACCATCAGGTGCTTTGTTCTTCAGATAAAGCAAAGTTTCCGCTTTCAGTGTGGGTGGAAATGGGAAGTTTAACTATGTCAGCCCAACCATTTCCTTTTAAAAATGCAGTTTAAATTTAAAACACGTCTGTCCACGAGATTTACGCCATGCTTATTTAGCTACAACATCTGTACATTTTATCCATTTCCCGTTCAAGTCGGAGATTTTTAAAGTCGAGAAAAAACACTAAAGGGTTTGAAAGTGGACCTTTGTCTCAGTCAACCTTTTTAACAAAGAAACCCTTGTGAACCTGTATCTTCCAATGTTTCTCTATTTCATTTTAAAACCATATTGTGCTATATTACCTTTTTTTTAAACCTTTACAATAAAATATCACAATAAGAATAAATGCTTTAACAGTATAAATGTTTATGGGACTTTTTTTATGCTGTGATTACATCTGTTCTTTAATAGTCCCTTTCATAATGGGGCCACAGCAAAATCAACTGCTTGGAAAGATGGTGTGGGACCACTTGTTAAGGACAAGAAGATCATGTTGTCCTGGATACCATTTTGATATAACAATAGGGTTAGAGTTTAGAGGAAGGTGCAAGCTGATCATTTGCCCAGGGACCCTGGTCTGTAGAAGCCCCCCAAGGACAGGAGCCTTGACGGGAAACATAGTCAAGCTCCGATGTCAGCAGAACAACAGTCATTAGGCAGAGAGTTCAGGTAGGACTCTGTTTAAACTTGCATTATGTTTTTATCCCTAACAAAAATGTAATCACTGTGATGTTATCATTGTAATTGGTTACAGGGCTACCACAATCTGGTGTTGGAAGGTTTGGTCCGCGCTAGTTAGCACCTTTCTTCTGCGGCAGGTCTGTGTGCAGGCCCTAAGTGCATTTCAGTTGAAACGGTTGTGAAACAGGGAACTCCTTGCCCACTGACTGAATTTCTCCTGTTGCTGCTATAAATTCACAACTTTTGTCCTCGTTTTGCGGTTTCAAAATTTATAGAAGATACGCATGTCAGGGAAGATTGCAGCTGACATCAGGTTGATTTCAGAAGCAAAGTCCTTTATTTGGTTTAAAACATACAAGTTTTTATTTCAGGTTGGTTTAGAGGTGTGGTAACATTAGCATCATTATCATCAATTCATATTTTGATTACAATTTTGCAATACAATTTGTTAGTTTAATCATAATACAATAAAAATTGGTAATAAAATATGTTTTTAATAGTAAGCATGAACTTTACATTATCTTTGTTTTCAATTAAAAATTAATTTGCAGCATATCAAATGGTAAATAATACAGTCTTGTTAAAGTATTTAAGATGAGAAAAACAACTTATCTAACATTGTTTTAAATTATTAAATTCTAGGAAAAAAAGATTGTTTTGGGGGGAATAAAGATCCTGGGGACAGTTAATGGTCCTAGAATATTCTGGAAATTAAGTAGTGGAATGTTACAGTAATTATCTCAGTCACCTACATATAAAATAAATGTTTTATTATCAGTGATTAGAAATTGGAGGGGCCAAAAATCAACCAATAATAGAATAGGTGGCTAAATACTTTAGATACTTTGAGACAGGGGTCAGAGCCAACAATTATAGAAGAAAAAAGTGCAGGAGGGATGTTTACCTACCTACAGGGGGATATATCTACCATCTACGTACATGTGGTTTTATAATTTTCCACAGAGGGCATATATAAACCCCAATTA
>JAODAL010037847.1:0-39914 GCA_025379985.1 Phyllomedusa bahiana | reverse complement strand
TTTATCGGGTACGTTCCTGCTTCATTTTTTTGGTCATTTTGCCCATAAGTCCCCGGGGCATTTTATAGGAAGCGATTCTAAGAGCGGGGGCGTCATGTGCGGTCATACTAAACACAACTTTTATGAAGACCAAAAACCAAGCCCCCTGCATATTTAAGCATCACAACGTTCTACGCACCCGCAGCTCTGGCAGCCTGGAAATAGCTTTTTTTTAACTGATTCGTGCCAAGAAATTCGGCCCGAAACGAATTTTGTGGGAAAAATTGGAGTGCCCGAACCGAATTTTTGAGAAATTCGCCCATCTCTAGTAATAGTCTTACCTTTCCCTACATGTTAAAAGCTAATCATTGTGGTGAAAAAACACCTGTAAGCCCTTACAGGGCTGCAAAGGACGAGGGGTACAGTTAAAATTGTAATGGGGGCTAAGGGATGCTGATACATCATGGTAAATTTCTTTGCTGTCATGTATTTGCAGATATTTTTCCCCGGCTATTTCCGGTAATGTACCTCAACCCCCCCACTTTATTAGGTACACCATGCTAGTACGGGTTGGACCCCCTTTTGCCTTCAGAACTGCCTCAATTTTGGGTAGTTTCCAAAAGGGTTTTGAAATGCTCAATTGGTCCAAGGGGCCCAAAGAGTCCCAATAAAATTTCCCCACCCCATGACCCACCACCACCGCCCTGAACCTTGATACAAGGAGGAGGATCCATGCTTTCAGTGTTGACCCCCCAAATTTCTGCCCCTACCATCCGAATTCCAGCAGAAATCGAACCATAAACCCGGGCCCAACTTTTTTTTTTCCAAATCTTCTACTGCCCAATTTTCGATGAGTTGGAAAATTTTGGAGCCTCAGTTTTCCTTTCTTAGCTAAAAGGGAGGGCCCCCGGTGGGGCTTCTCTGCTGTACCCCATCTCCTCAAAGTTTGCCTACGTGTTCAGAGATCCCCTTTGCCTACCGTTGTAAACGGTTTTGGCTATTTGAGTCACTGTTCCCTTTTTCTTCAGCTCAAACCTCTCCCATTCTCCTTTGACCTCGGCAAACAAGGCATTTCCGCCCACAGGACTGCCGTCACTGGTTTTTTTTTCTTTTTCGGCCCAAATTCCTGAAAACCCCTGAGAGGGTTGTGCGTAAAATCCAGGAATACAGTTTCTGAAAAATCAGACCGCCCTTCTGGCACCAACAACCATGCCCCGTTTAAAGGCACTAAACACCTTCTTCCCCCTACTGATGCTCGGTTTGAAAATGCGGAGATTTTCTTGACCATGTTACAAGCCCAAATGCAAAAGTTGCCGCCATGTGATTGGCTGATTAGAAATTAAGTGTTAACGAGCAGTTGGACAGGTGTACCTAATAAAATGGCCGGTGAGTGTATCTAACCTTACCCTATTTTTGACCCGTTTTTCTGGTGCCTGTTGAAAATTCATGCATCATTAACCATGATCTCGTATGTGGTTATATGTTTACATTCTGATAACTATCTAATAGCTTAAGTTTAAAGGGGTTTTATGTTAAAAGATCAGTCTTTAGATTATGGGGACATAAAAATAAGATTTTTGTAAATTTGGGGTTTCATTACCCCAGTCCTTAGTTTAGCAGATTGATTCTCTTAAATCGCCCTTTGTTTTGCTGTTGCCTGATGCTGGTCAAAATGCCCCCCTGGTCGTTTCCTAACCGCCCCCCCAGTGATTGGCTGGGTGACATTTCATTTTCCCCGTTGGGGGTACGCCCCTGACGGAAACGCCCCCCCCACTCCCCCTGTGCTGGATTGGTCCCCACACTCTGTGGTTTACTCCCCTCTGAGCTGTTAAAAAACGATAGGAAACCAAAGGTCTGCTTCTATGTACATCTCCCAGTATTGGTGAAGGATCGGGCAATGACTGCCCCGTTTAAAGGGGTTTTTTCAAAAGTTGATTCCCTCCTCACAGGGCCATCCTTAAGCTGTACTTGGAAAAGAAGGCTTCTGTTCCCCAATCGAATGCAATCCCGCCTCCTTATGACGTCATCACCCTTTGTGTAACATAAGGGTTCAACAATTTTTTCTGCATAACTCTGTGTAGGCAGTGTTAGGGAAAACCCCTTTTCAAGAGAGAGGTTGGGAGTTCAAGCCCCACAGTAGTTTATTTTTTTTTTTTTTTTTTTTTCTTTTATAAATTGACCATATGTAAAATATGAAAATATATGTGTAAAATCTATAATTTTATTTATAACACACACAAAGCTCCTCTATATAGTTCCCATTGTCACAGAACACAAACCCTCCTTCCAACATATGTGATACAATGCCTATACTCTGTGGATTAGACATGAATAGGGGAGCTATGTATGTGTATTTATATATATATATATATATATATATATATATATATATATATATATATATATATATATATATATCATTATAGAGATTGACATATATATTTTAGGTCTCTATACATATGTGGAGAATTTAGGGGGGAAAAAAATACTCTGTGAGGGACTAGAACTCCAAACCCCTTCGTTGTAAAGCTAAAACTCTACCGCTGCACCAACAGCCCAAGTTAGTTCTGAGCTGAGTAGAGTCTTTTCTAAAAGCTGAGTGCTCCTCCCTCCATTGTTTTCACTCTCATGTTACTGACAGCAAGCAGAGATCTTTACTTGAAGCTGACCTTGGCCCTTGTAGTTGAGTAAAGGTCTCTGCCTGTTGTCAGTACAATTTGGGTGAAGACCACTAGCTGCTGGCTTTCAGTGTCATTTGTGTATAAACTAAGACATATGACATTTGCTTGCTGGAGTTTGGAGCCTCAAGGCTGCAGACATAAGCATGCAGGAGGCTACAGAGCTGTTATATCCAGACAACCTTCTGCATCTCCTGCTTCAAACAAAATGATGATGTCACAGTACTTCAGTGAGGGGAGACACGCCTGCTGAGAGGAGAGACACTCCTGCTGGGAGGGGAGACACGCCTGCTGGGAGGGGAGGCACGCCTGCTCAGAGGGGAGACACGCCTGCTCAGAGGAGAGACACGCCTCTGTATCTCAAACTTAATCTGAGAAAATTAGCAGAACAGCACGAACAGCTCACACGATAACACCCCTTTAATGTCTTGAGCTTTTTTACTCCTTTCTCTTTACATCTTTTCCTCATAATTCGTCCCCTGAGGTGATCAGATAGGTTTGAGGCTGGTTGAAACATGTCGGGATGGGATTGGAGTATCTGACAGTATAGTTATTTTCATAGATTAGGGTTAGGTTCCTGATGGGAGCGCTCTTATCAGGGCGATCGTCCTGTATTGGTAGGATAGGGCTACTGTTATAGTCGCTTAGGGTTTTTGGTCCATTATATTAAAATATTGTTTGGTGGAGATGTTGAGTTATCTATGTTTTTAGATGCATTATTATTATTATTAAAAGTTATGTTTTATGTCTTTACCTCTCTTGTGAAATTTTGTAAAATATATTTGATACCATAAACCAAATATCGGCATTCTCAAAAACCCATGAAAATTATAAACATTGCCGTCAACAAGACCTTCAATAGTTTTAGGTTGCACGGCTACTTTGCAACAAGAACATTAATTAAGCCCTGAATTTAAGTAAACCCTCAGTACGACGATATGTATATTATTTGGTGAAATTATTCACCAAACTAGGAAATAAGGGTCAGTGCTTGGCAAGTGACAAATTGGTATCTTGTAGACAAAGCTTAAGTTATAAAAAAATATCCTGTTGGGTATACATTTATTCATTATAGCTCTAACCTGGTTTATCTGTTTGCTGTACATTGTTACAAAAACTGATTTCTGTGGCTCACATGCATCTACATTAGCTTGAATTCTTAGGAAATCCTTTCTTAATTTTTTATCCACAATGCAATCTGCACAATTTAACATCCAATGTGAATAAACCTTCTTGCAGAATCTATGATATATTTCTCTCTTCTCTGATTCATACATGATTGAACTACTTCTATTTTCAGTATTTTGTGTTGGGCGCTTGAAATATGCTGGGCAACCTGCTCAATCAAATAGTAAGGGCGTCATCAGTTGGGTGTAAGCCTGCATGGTGTACCACATGTAACTTTGTAGCTTTATCTATGTTCAACTGTGATACTAGCAATCACCTCCCTAATTGATAGTAGAGTGGATGTTTATCAGTATTTTTGAACTTGAACAATCTCCCCTTTTTCACTAAGCAATTGCCCCTGTCATGGATGGGTGTGTGAGCAATGTTTCATTGGTGATCTGCACCTCTGCAATGTAGCACTAGGGCTTAAATTGTCTCCTACTGGAAATGGTTTTTTTTCAGCCATGGAGCTATGAGTATAACTGTATGTCTGTTTTTATTGAATACATTAGTAACAAGATCCAACAAAGGAACCATCTGGGGATTATGATGAAAAGTAGAAAACAAACCAAACATTTTGGGATACATTAATCAAGGCAGTTGCGCCAGAAGTACATGGAGTACGTGCTTTACACCACAATTATTATGTGTTTTAGACAGTTTCTATACACTTCTGCACCTCATTTGACAAAAGGGGTGTGGCCCCAATAAAGAGGTATGGCTTCACAGTGATAGGAGCGTGGCTGTGCAGGCATAAAGTAAACAAACTTATAGATGGTCCTAGCTGTCTGTTTTGCTCTGCTGTGTCGTTTTGCTGGTTCTCTGATTTTGGCTTGTCTTTCTGGTTATTCTCTTGCTCTGTCCTTCGGTACTTTGCACACTCCTGGTTTAACCTCGGCCCATATGACTATTCTCTATTTGTTTTCTGTGGCATATGTTCCTTGTCTGTCATACGTTTGCCTTCTGTCTGTTTGGCACACGTTTTACTAAGTACAGCTCAGGAAGAGGTACAAGTGAAGGGTCACCTTTATCAGGGTGGTTAGGCAGGGCAAGCCAGGGCGAGACTAGGATGTCCCTCACAACAAATGCTGATAAAAGGGAGTCAATTCTGTAAAAATTAAACATTCTTCATACCAAGCAACAAACAAATTGTCCACAGCCAGGGAGAACTTAGCTCCCATTGCCGCACCACCTACGTTGGGGTCCTTTCTGCTGCGCTCTGGGTGTGTATACTTTCTATTTTTTAGGCTTTATTGTGGTAATTATTTATTTATCAGTATGTATTCTTATATACTATTTATACCATACTAATATGTATACACCCTAGTGGGTATCAGTGTTCTATGGCACTACCATTTTTAGCTATACGTAGTTTGATTTTTTTTGTATGTGCTATTGATTTGTTTTTTCTTCGATTCATAAAAGTTGGTAATTTTTAAGAGATTTTGGTAGAATTTTGTTTGTTGGCGATGGTTTGATTATTTGGTTCTACCTTTTGTAATTATTCTTGATTTATTGGCGTTTTTGCATAGACCTCACTATTATGTACGAGCCTCATCCACTGCCGTGTCTCATCCACCTCTTGGCTGATAGACCGCTCGATGAGCTGAATGATACATAGTTTCATAGTTTCATAGTTTGTAAGGCCGAAAAAAGACAAGACGTCCATCCAGTTCAGCCTGCTATGCTAAGGTGTTGATCCAGAGGAAGGCAAAAACCCCCAATGAGGTATAAGCCAATTGTCCTCATTTTAGGGAAAAATTCCTTCCCGACTCCAATCTGGCAACCAGAAAAATCCCTGGATCAATGACCCCTCTCCTGAATCCTAGACACTATAACTTGTTATATTATTACGCTCCAGAAATGCATCTAAATAATTTTTGAACTCCGTTATTGAATTCACCATGACAAGTCCCTCTGGCAGAGAGTTCCACAGTCTCCCTGCTCTTACAGTAAAGAATCCCTTTCTATGTTTATGTAGAAACTTTCGTTCCTCAAGACGTAGAGGATGCCCCCTTGTTCTAGATACAGCCCTGGGTATAAATAAATCTTGGGAGAGATCTCTATATTGATCTTTGATGTATTTAAACATATTTATTATGTCCCCCCGAAGCCGTCTTTTCTCTAAACTAAATAACTCTAATCTTGTTAATCTTTCTGGGTACTGTAGTCCAACCAGTCCTTTTATTATTTTTGTTGCCCGCCTTTGTACCTGTTCAAGCTCTACAATGTCTTTCCTGTGCACTGGTGCCCAAAACTGTACACAATATGACTTGTGTTGTCTAACCAGTGACTTGTATAATGGGAGAATAATGTTCTCATCATGTGCCTCTATGCCCCTTTTAATACACCCCATGATCCTATTAGCCTTGGCAGATGCTGCCTGACACTGGCTGCTACAATTAAGTTTACTGTCCACCAGGATTCCCAAGTCCTTCTCCATGTCACTTTTACCCAGTGTTTTTCCATTTAACATGTAATCATGTAATGGATTTTTCCTCCCCATGTGCATAACCTTGCATTTATCTGTATTTAACCTCATCTGCCATTTCCCTGCCCAGGCCTCCAACTTATTCAGATCCCTTTGTAATAACACATTATCCTCTATTGTGTTGATTACTTTACAGAGCTTAGTATCGTCTGCAAAGATCGATATTCTACTGTGTAATCCCTGTGTAAGATCGTTAATGAAAATGTTGAATAGGATAGGGCCCAATACTGACCCTTGTGGTACCCCACTAGTAACAGCGATCCAGTCTGAGTATGTACCGTTAATTACTACCCTTTGTTTTCTATCAGTGAGCCAGTTGCCTACCCATTTGCACACATTTTCCCCCAGTCCAAGCATTCTCATTTTATTTACTAACCTTTTATGTGGCACTGTATCAAATGCTTTAGAAAAATCTAGATATATGACATCCAGTGCCTCCCCCCTGATCCAGTCTAGCACTGACTTCCTCATAGAAGCTGATGAGATTAGTCTGACAGGACCGATCCTTCATAAACCCTTGATAGAACAGCGTTATACATTTATTTTCAGTGAGATACTCCAGGATAGCATCTCTGAGAAAACCTTCAAACATTTTACCTACAACAGATACGGTTTTCCTTTTCTTGGGAAATCTTCTTCATGGCTGCTCCTCCATTTGAACCATTGAGCTTTTGCTTGGGAATCAACCTTATAACACACCGAGCTATTAGGGAATATGAGAACAGTTTGTAATTTGTATTACTCAAGAAGAAAAAGATTGTTTCACCACCCGGAGCAAAACAGTAAAAATGCCGTTACATGACAATAATCTGCATATCTAAGCATATGCTAAATAGTTGCAAGTCAAATTTATATATGAAATAGCCAAGATGATTCTCTATAAAATGGTGGTAGTCTCACGTTCCAAGCTGTAGTGGATGGTGAGATATGCAATATGAAAGTTACAAGTTCAAAACATTGAAACCCGTTTGCTTGTCAGTGTAAAATGTCACACCCCTTTATCATCTGAGACTGTGGTCTGACATCTAAGCAATACTGTTGCAGATTTTTGTAGATGAAACTGGTATCTTAGAACACAGGGGAAACACACTGGGACATTTTACAAAATATTCTTAGAGTAGAGGTTCATTAGGATTAGCCACAGGGTAAGCATTATTAAGTAGGGCAAACTAGGAGCATATTCAGGCCGTGTCTACACGGCACTTTTTTGGTCAGATTTTTAAGTACTTTTCAATATTTAGAATCCACAAAAATCTAACCAACCAGCAATAGAAAATCCGAGCTGTAGTCTATACAGCATGTATTTTCTGTTGTCGGATTTATTAACCACCAGATTCAGCTGAAATATAGAACATGTTCTATCTTCCGGCGTATTTTGGTACACTTCTATGTACTGGGCCAGCCGAAATCCAAAAACCAACCATGGTTTGTGGCACAGATTCGCTCCAAAAAATGCGGCACAGCAATTGTAAAATACTGTTGGATTTTCAACGGCATTTTACAGTTGCCATATAGACATAGCCTAATGGTTTGAGTAGCTTATTTTATTTATCATTGTATCCATGAGATCCAGATTCACCACAATATATTATTAAGAGACTTTCTGTATCAGTGGTGATGGACATTGAATCGAAAGTGCATATGGTATTTTGTCATTGAATCTCTTGTTTGCATATCATTGGTGGTTCATGAAATTTTGGGAGTTTAGGATATTGGTTAATTTTTGCCGTGGACCAACGAACATATCATACTTCTTCTATTCTGTTTTGTATATGCCTTGATTTTAAAAGGCTTATTAATGTTTTAATTAATATGGAAATAACAGTTACATTTTAATGGGGGCTTTTCATTTCTGTAGTGGTATTGTTTCCAAAAATATGTTGTGTGGCTCTTCATGAGATTCATTCTACACCAGAGTCAAGTCACTATTGTGGTACTCCGAAGAAGAAAACAGCTATTTCCGAAACACATTGGATGCGTTGCCCTTTACGGTATTCAATCTACAGTGTGGTGATGTGACTTTCGGGGCCCTAAATGGAAGGCAACTGCTGTTTCCAAAATGCTTTGGGTGTATGGGCTTTCACATCACTCAGGCTCTTCAGAGACTTGGCTTAAAGACATGGTGCATATGGTTCAGGCATCTCCATGGTGATCTATGCTTTTTTCTGCTCTTTTCCTTCAACTGTATCAGTGTTAACCTAGGCTAGTTATATGGTGTATCAGAATCAAACAGTTGAAGACTACATTTTCACAGCCATCAGGGTAGTACCACTAGTACAGCTGTGAGGGGCCCAGTTCGAGTACCTCCTCTTGTTTCACAAATCACTAGCACTGTGAAAATGTTAGTATGCTGTATGCTGTGGACCGCCCGCAGCATACCCGTCCAAGCATACCCCTAAGATCTAGGGAACTTGCCCTGCTTCCACGGTGAGTGCTACTTTTTTAAATATATGATGTACGTATAAAAGCAGAAATTCATGTGCTCTTTTGGGCCCTTTTCTCAGGCTTTCTGAGCCCCCTTTATTCAGAATACCAGTATTTATTTGCATATTGTGGCACTTGACTTCCCTCTTACTCTATCTAGCACTTTGCACCTTAAATATCTAATAGGCATCCTGCCTACCTAATGGGGGTCTTACCTATCTACTGAATTGGCATCTTATCTACCTACCTACTTACCTAATAAAATGCTCACTTACCTAGCTACCTAATGGAGCTGACCTATCTAGATAACAAATGGAGGTCTACCTGCCTACTGAATATGAGGGTCTACCTATCTAAAAAGAGGGTCTTCCTAATAATCTGCCCACCTAATTTGAGAGGTTACATGTCTTTTTAGGGTCTACATCCCTAAAAGAAAGACCATCCTATCTCTCTGCTTAATTCAAAAGGATACCTTTAGCGGATGTATCTACTTGTATGTAGAAATGTACCTAACTACTAAATTGTTCTAGCTACCTACTAAATGGGGACAGAAAAGACTACAAACAGTAGCACAAAGGGGATTCTATAACAATCTGGGACACTTTTACTTTTTGGGGATACTATTACTGTGGGGGGCACCAAGGGGGTTATTATTACAATTTGGAGCACTGAGGATGGGGAGTTTGTACAGAGGTGGGGAAAAGGTGCTGGAACAGTAAGGAATCAATAATGATGTGCACAGCTAAGTCTGCATAGATGAGTCGTGGGTGGGAGGTGCCAACATGGCTATCTGGGATGGAGAAGAAAAGGAAAAGAGGGTTAGGTTTTTGTGGGGGTGAGCTGTAATTTTGGTTGTTAGAATTTTTGGGGATGTACGACTTTTTAATTCTAATTTATTAGGGAAATCAAGGAGACTAAGAAAATAGAATTCTGAAATTGTGTTTTCCATTAAATAAGTAGGTGATCATCCCTTCATTTAGGTAAGCCCTCATTAGGAGGTAAGGTTCGTAAGTAGGATGGCCCCAATTAGGTAGTTTGGTTGGTCTCTATTCGGTAATAGGTAGGTAAGATCCCTATAAGAAACATAGGTAGGTATTCCGCCATTAGAAGGTTGGTAGGTCCCACATTAAGTAGGTAGGCCCTCCATTAGACAGCTAATTAGGTAAGTCACCCACTGGATACCAAAGCCCTCCTATTTGGTAATTAGGTAGAGCATACAGGTGAAAAACAGCACCGTACCAGCGCATGTGCTCTGGACTGCCTCCAACTGGAGTCCGGGATTGTTCTGTTGGATCTCTGAAGGTTGCGAGGTATGTTCTCACATAGAGGCAAATGCAGGATTTGTAAAGGTTTTTTTTTTTATGTTTAGGTTCTTTTCATACATAGCAAACATATCACAATTTATTGCCATGATTTCTATAAAATGTTGGAAAAACGTTGTAGTGTGCATTGCTTAGATACATTACCTCAGCAGTATACTACAAGATAAGTCAGTCCAGCAAAATATAAGCGTGGAATAAAATATCCATATTTATTACCGTAGATCCAATTAAAAAACATGTTAAGAAAATCCAGCCATAGTAGAAGCTAACTTATAATATGGCTGGATTTTCTGGATTAATTTTTGTTTCTTGGATGGTGACGACCACACCTGCGAAGGGTGTTATCCGAGCACAATATATCTGCATGAGAGGCGATCTGGCATCTTCTTCTATTAAGATAAAAATCAGCACTAGCACTCATAGTTTGGCTCTTCAAAAGACCTTATCGATGATAGCATAGTACCTCTAAAAATATAGTCATCCTTTTATAAAATAATACCACTGTACAAGGAGCAAATGCCTCACCATACAAATTACCATCATGCTGTTACTGAACAATTCTCACTATATAAAAACCATCGGTATCAGTATTAGCACAAGATAAGGACCATTAATACCACCAGATCATGACAATTTGTTGGCAGTACATAGTGACTGTAATCAGGCCCGGAGCGCCCGCCGAAGGGACCAGTGTTTCCCCCTGGCGGGTCCCGAGTGCCGGCGCATGGCGCACGGACAGGGGCCGCAACGGTCACAAATGCGACCGGACCCCTGTTCCAGGGGCCAACAGGCCCCACTCGCCACATGGCTGCACGGCCGGGTCACCGACCCAGCCATGCAGCCATCACGGCCGCCGCCTGCACCGCGCGGTTCAAGCAGCAGCCGAGGCTGAACAGCTGGGATCTACTGATCCCGTCTGTTCAGCTCCTAGGAGGCTGCGGGGCAGGCGATGTGATGATGTCATCACGCGCCTGCTCCGCGTCCTGCAGACTGCTGCCGGCGGCCGCTCCGGAGCAGGTGAAGAGGAAGCAGAAGCAGAGACTTCAGGTAAGTATTATTATTAGAGATGGGCGAATCGATTCTAACGAAGTGGAATTCGTTTAGAATTTCAGGAAAACTTCGGTTCGGAACGAAGTCGAACTTTGGGGTACTGCGGGTACACTACGTGTGCTTTTGATTGATAAAATGGCTGCGAGCACATGGCGCTACATGGGGCAAAGCACTCTGGAAGGAAGAAGGGCATAGCCTGCATGACATGTGCAGAGGTGAAGCCAATCAGAGACCGGCGGGATTCTGTGACGTCACCGCACTATATAAGTCCGGGCGCGACGCCGGGAGCTCACACTCCTCTCACTGTGCTCATCAGGGAAGGTGCTGCCGTGGCTGATAGCTCTTACTGAAGAATTGATTTTTATACAGCGATTTTTGTGGGGTGTCTCAGCTTGTCTCAGAGACTGTTCTCTTAATGTTCTATTTCTAATTTTTTGGGGTATTGGATCTGAAATCCAGTGTGCGTCCACTGCAGCTGCATATACATTCAATATCCAAGTGGGATCTAAGCCAGTTCCTGTTGTATTCATTTAAAGAAACAGCGTTTTTACAATACAAATACCACTTCATTTTTGGCTGCTCAATTCTATTGCGCAATTTACATCCAGGGGTTAATTAAGCGTTGTTTTGCTGGTGTGCTGACCCCAAGAAACCGTCTTTTCAACGCCAAAATATATAAATTTTTCCTGTAGCCTAATTCACAAGCAAAGGTTAATTACAACTGTATCTCTTGTTGTGTGGCGTAGAAAACACGCAATTGTAACACACTACAAAGCTACTATTTTGTGCGGCTCAATTCTTTGGCGCAATTTACATCCAGGGGTTAATTAAGCGTTGTTTTGCTGGTGTGCTGACCCCAAGAAACCGTCTTTTTCAACACCAAAATATATAAATTTTTCCTGTAGCCTAATTCACAAGCAAAGGTTAATTACAACTGTATCTCTTGTTGTGTGGCGTAGAAAACACGCAATTGTAACACGCTACAAAGCTACTAGTTTTGTGGGAGCTCAATTATTTGGCGCAATTACATCCAGGGGTTAATTAATCGTTGTTTTGCTGGTGTGCTGACCTCAAAAAACCGTCTTTTTCAAACGCCAAAATATTACATTTTTCCTGTACCCCAAATTCCCAACAAGCAAAAGGTTTAATTACAACTGTATCCTTTTTGTTGTGTGGCTAGAAAACACGAAATTTGGTAACACCTCCCAAAACCCTACTATTTTTTTTGTGGGGGCTTTTTTCCCTTTGGGCGCAATTTACACCCCAGGGGTTAATTAAGCGTTGTTTTGCGGGGTTCCCCGGGGGCCCTAAAGGGAAACCGTCTTTTTCAACGCCAAAATATAAAAAATTTTTTTCCTGAAACCAAATTTCAAAGAAAAGGGTTTTAATTACAACTGAAACCTCGGTTGTGTGGGTAGAAAACACGCAATTTTTTTTAAACACGCTACAAACCCAAATAGTTTTGTGGGGGCCCAAAATTTTTTTGGCCCGCAATTTACTAAAAGGGGTTAATTAAGCGTTGATTTGCTGGTGTGCTGAAAAAAAAAAACCCCCTTTTTTCAACCCCAAATTATTAATTTTTCCTTTTGCCAAAATTTCCATGTCCAAATTTTAATTTAAAGGCCGGTTTGTTTTTTTTAATTTTAGTAAAACACACAGTGTTTTTAAACACACATAAAAGAAAATTTTTTTCCTCCTTTTGTGGAGTGCATTTTAAATACCCAAATGGTTACCCAAGCTTTTTTACTGGGTTCTTTTTGGAGTCAAAAAACGGGGTTTTATATTTATCATATACAGAAATCATCATCAAACAGTGTCTGTACATTTTGAACAAAAGAAATTCAGACAAAAAGGGGGCGGGCCCCTGCACCTGCGAGGGCAGGGGGGGCAAAAATCTTTCCCCTGGAACGGGCCCCCCCAGGGTCGCACCCCCCGCAAGGGGACTTTCCGCAGCAGGGGTCCCCGGGTTTGGAGGGCCACAACTGCCGTTTGGGTCATCTAGCGGGGGGTGTGTTTTTCAGAAAACCCCAAAGGGGTTTCCCTTAAATTTGGGTTGACTGGGTCTCCTCTTCCCCCCAAGATAAAACTTTGACAACCCCAGTCAAGGGGTCGGTGGGAACCTCAGACACAACCATTAGTTGGCCATGGCCCGGGAAGCGGGTCAGGGGTCCCCCCCCTGCCCTTTCAGCCCCCTCTGTCCCCCCCCGGGTTTTCCCTTCAGCCAAGTTTCCAAGTGGTCTGGGTTCAGACCCAACTATATAGCGAGGATGAACTTTTTGGGGGGGGGGCAGTCCAGCAGCTACTTGGCACCCGAAGAAAGGGGGCCCCCAATACCCCCCCTGTTCTTCCCAGTAGGCGGCAAAATATAGATTGTGGAGAGGGCCATGGGAGGTCTTTGTTGTGGGGGAGGTCGCCTCGGTTCCCAAACCCCGGTGAATGGGGGACAGCAGTGACAAATTTAAACCAAATAGATGATGATGAAGCCCCCGGGCACTTGGGAGCCGGGGGTGAGGCAAGGGCTTATTCTCGGGAGAAAAAGGGGCGTCACTTGCGCGTCAGGCAGCAGCGCAGCCAAAAAGTGGGTTTCGTTTCCCGTGAGTCAGCAGGTTTTGCAGCAGTGTGAGGTGGGGGAGCCAAGGGGCCATGGGGGAAAAAAAACCCGCTTCGCAGGCCAAGAAAGTAGCAGCACCAGGGGCCCCCCCAAAGGCGGGCAGCGGGGGGCAGTTTAATTTTCCACTCATCCCGGAGCTTTTGAGGGTTTAAAATCCGATACTCGGCGGTAGGCAGTTCTTTGCTAAAACACAGGAGGAGCCGAATAGGGTATTTTGTAAATTGAAACAAAAGTAAAAGCGGGGCCCCAGGGAGTAACGTTGGAACCCCCGGCCCCTTTGCGTCAACACATGCACCCGTAAACCACCCGGGGGGCCCCTGGGAGAAAAACTGGTCAGATGTGGGGTCCACCCTGCCCCCCAAAAAAAAAGCAATCACCCACACGCCCGGGGCATGCATCCATTGCAGCCAGTAAAGGCTCCACCACCCTGCAGAAGGGAGCGGTTTTTCCCCCTTTGACATCATTTTCCCGGGCCCAGATCCCTCCTGTTCCTCGTTTACTTTTGCGCCAAGCCTTCAGCGAGGGCATTGCAAAGAGAAAAAAGTATGCGTCCAATCACCCCTAAGGTGCAGCAGTTTAAACCGGGCTCCTGCCCAAAGTTGTTGGTACTGAAAGCCCTCCCTTTCCAAATGGTGGCTCTGCCCCCGTTCAGAAAACTAATGGCTTGTGCCAACCCGAGATGGAGAGTTCCAACCCGTAATTTTTTTCCAAAAAGCCAGTACCACATTCATAAATATGTTAGAACAGAAGGTGGGTGAGCCCCTTAGCTTATCGGTTTGTTCCAAGGTGCCCCGGCAGCGCGGACATCTGGAGTTTGGTAACTAGGGTCGGGGCCAGTACATGTCCTTTAGGGCCCACTGGGGAATGTGTTTCCCCACCCGGGCCACACCAACAATTTGGGGACAGGAAACGCCGTTTTCCCTCCACCCACGTTGTAAAATGCTGCACCTGCGCCCAATGTCCGCCTCCTCCCCTCCACCACCACCACCATTTCGCCTCCACAAGAAACTGCCCCATTACCCCCAAGTGTAGGGCACAGCGGTGCCCACGAGTTCAAACACCGGGCCCTTTCCTCGGCGAACGAAGTCACACGGGGGAAAAACGCCCCCGCGTCCATGCAGAAAAAAAATTGATGTGGGGGCCTTTTCCCGCCCCAACTGCAAATGGGAAACCAAGGGTGATGGAAAATGGGGGGGAACATGGTGCCCCGGGCTGCCCCGAGGGGGATGGTCCATGGGGCCCTGCAGGGCCCGCACGTGTTAAATCGGGGTTGAAAAAAGGGTTTTCCTGAGTTTTTCCACCGATCTTCTGAACATTTTAAAAAAATGGCCGGGAAAATGATTTTTTTTTATTTTTACCCCATTCGTACAAACCCAAAGGAAAACACCCTCCTCGAGTTGCAGCGGCAAAAACGGCCCCCCCCAACACACTCTGATATGCGATTTTTCCCAACCCGCTGGAATTCCAGCCTGCACGTTTTTGGACCGACTGTAGGGAACAAAAAAGGGCCCATTAACGATTTTTTTTGATACCCAGGCAGACAAAAAGTACTCCCCTGTGTAACTTTGATGCAGCCATTGGCAGTAAATGCGTGAAAACCTCCCTTTTTGTTGGGGCCATTCCGGAAGGGGGGCGACGTTTTTTGTCAGTCCCAGGACTAGGGAAAAATAACATCATTCCACTGCTTCATGTCCGGAACCCAGTTTCTAAAAAATCTTCTGGGCCCCGGGGACGGAGACGGGGGCGACTACATCTCGGGGCCCCAACATGAGTCCGGTGGGGATTTGAAATGGAGGAAAAGGGAGGGGGGACTTTGGGAAAGGGGGGAAGCATTGCTGGTGAAAGGGAGTGTTTTTTCCCTCCCCAAAAAGGTGACAAGAAGGGGGGAGCAGGAGCAGCTGGAGGAGGTGGATGGAGATGAGGAAGAGAGGAAAAGGGGACCCCCAAAAACCCCCCCCCCCTTTTTTGGCAGTTACAGTGGAAATGGGGCGGGAGCCCCTCGGAGTCACTTTTGCAATGGCCCGCAGCTTTGGCTTTTTTGGGCCTGGCTATTTACACCCGAATAGTCCCCATCCGCAGAGGGATAAATTCTGGCTCTCCACCCTATTGGACCCCGCTACCGGCCCAAAAAGGGGGGACCCTTTTTTTCCCAGCTTTAAAGAGGGAAAAAAAAACTCAACTACTTGGGGAAAAATCCCCGTAATCATTTGGGCTGCTCCCCTATGTCCCGGGCATCGTCCCCCCCTCTGACAGGTTAAAAAGGGGGGTTCCTCAGCGCTAAACGTACTACTGCCACGGCTGCTGGGGGAAGGTGGGGGGGGGTAGGAGCAGTCCCAGCTCCATCATAAAAACCTTAAGTCGGAATTTTCATGATGACAGCTTCCTTCACCCCCGCCTAGGGGAGGAGGACAGTGCCCCGCAGCACAGGACCCGGGGGCCCGTCCCTGAACCAAAGGTTTGGGCCCACTTGGACAGCACTCTGCCACCTCAGTTAGAAAATCCGGGTGGACTACTGGGCAGCCAAACTGGATTGTGGGCCGAACCCTTTTCCCCAGTTTGCAGTGGGGGAAAACGTCCTGCCCGACCCGTAGTGTTGGGGATCAGAGCCCGGGGGTTCAGTGGGCGGGGGGGCCCTTTGTTACCCCAAAAGGGGGGAACCCGTTGTCCACGGCAAATTGGGGGGAAACGACTGACCTTTTTCAAGATGAATAAAAGGGGTGGGTCGGCCCCGGTTTTCCAAACACCAATGCCTTAGTCGTCAGTCTGGGTTCAAACTACCTGCCCCAAACCCCTATTTTTGATGCCCCCAAACCCGCCCTTTTTGCCACACATCTGCTGACATTTCTCCATTTTGCCTACCAACCCTCTTTACCAGGGACTGGGGATTGCCAAACCCCCCCTCAACACCTGTCATTGTGCCCCTCTATGACCTTCCCTGCTGCGCTGCTTTGCTGTTGCCCCTGACACCACACTGTGTCATTGTGCACCTTCGAAACCTTTATGCTCTGCTGTGGGTGTTTCCCATGTCCTCCACACTGTGTCATTTGTGCCCCCTTCCTGACCTCATGCTGCTGCCGCCGTTTACCTTTCCGCTCTCAGTTTATTGTGGCCACTTTTGTGGTTCCTCCTGTTTTGCCAAACCCCCCAGAATGTCATTGTGCCCCCTGCCTGATCCCCATGCTGCTGCTGTCGTGACCTCCACACTGTGTGATTTTGCCCTCTGTGGCCTTTAAAACTGTTTTTGCCGCCTCCCGAAAGTCATTTTGCCACTGCCCGATCTCAAAGCTGCTGCTGTCTGACCCCCCACACTGTTTCATTGTGCCCCCTCCCGTTTGGCCCAATTCCGTTTTAAACCGCCCCAAAAGTCATTTTTGCCCCCTGCCTGATTTTCAACTGTGCCGCCCCTGAAACCCCCCCTCTGTGTGATTTTCCACCCCTGTGGCCTAATTTCTTTTTTTTCCGCCCCTTTTAAAAATGGGCATTGTGCCCTGCCTTGATCTCATGCGGGGTGTCGTGGAAAATCCCCCTGTATTTATTGGGGCCACCCTGTGGCCCAATACTGTTTTGCCGCCTCCCAGAATGTCAGGGCCACTCCTGAAACTCATGCCGGGTGCTGTCGTGACCCCCCCACTGTATCATTGTGCCACTCTTGGCCTAATAAATGGGTTTTGGGCGCCTCCAAATGTCCCTTGGGGCCAATGCCTGACCTCACCCCTGCTGCCGCCGTGACCTCCCAACGTGTTATTGTGCCCCTCTGTGGGGCCAATACTGTTTTGCCGCCCCCCAGAATGTTTAAATTTTTGCCACTGGGCCCGATTCATTTTTTGGGTGCCGCCGTTTACCTCCACACTGTGTGATTTTTGCCACCCCTGTGGCCTAATACTGTTTTCCGCCTCCAGAATGTCATTGTGCCACCCGCCCGATCCATATGCTTCCGCCCCTGGGCCTCCCACCCCTGTGTGATTGTGCCCCTCCCTTTGGCCCCAATACTATTTTGCCGCCCCCAGAATTTTATTGTGCCACTGCCTGATCTCATGCTGCTGCTTTCGTTTACCTCCACACTGTATCATTGTTCCACCCCGGGCCTAATTCTGTTTTGCCGCCTCCCAAAAAACATTGTGCCCCTGCCTGAACCCCATTTTGGCCCGCTGTCGTGACCTCCACCAAGTATTGTGCCATTCTGTGACTTCCCCGTGTTTTGCCCCCTCCAGGGGAAAGTCATTTTTGGCCCCTTTCCCGAAACCCCCATGCGCTTTTGTGGCAAGAAATTTTTCAGGCTACCCTTCCCGGGTTGGTTTTTTTGGGCCAAATTTTTTTCCCTCTTTAAGGGGCCCAGGGAATTTTATAGTGAAGCCATTCTAAGAGCGGGGGCGTCATCCCGGTGTCCTTAAATTTAAAAAACAACATTGTATGAAGACCAAAACCAAATCCCCCCTGCCCTATTTTTGGCATGGCACAAAAGTTTTTACAGCACCCTGCAGGCTCTATTTCAGCCTGGGAAATAGCTGCTTTTTTTAAAGCGTTGTGCCCCAAAATAATTCCGGGAAAGAAACAAAAATTTTTTCGGGGAAAAATTTGGCGAAGGGGACCCCCCAATTTTAAAATTTTTTAGAAATTCCCCCCATCTCTAATTAAATTTTTATTATTTTTTTAAATAATACTGGCCCTGCCTTTCCTGGTAGCTATTTTATACGGCCCTGCATCCTGTCCTAGCTTTTTAACCCACCCGCTGCCTCCCTAGCTATATATATGGCCCTGCCGCCCGCCAGCTAATATTTCTGACCCCGCCTGCCTTCTATTTTACACTGGCCCTCCCCCTGGAAAATGGCCTTGGCCCCATAAAATTTTCCCCCGGCCCCCCCCCCCCCCCCCCCCCCTCCCCCCCCACCCCCCCCATTTTTAAAAAACTGGTCCCGCCTGCCTGCCCCAGCTATATATAATGGTTTCCCCCTGCCTGCCTTTGCTTTTTATTACTGGCCCTGCCCCCTTCCTAGCTATATATAAACTGGCCCGCCTGCCCTGCCCAGCTATTAAAATACTGGTCCTGCCCCCGCCTTCCTAGCTATATATTCTGGCCCTGCCTGCTAGCTATAATACTGGCCCTGCCTGCCTGCCTTTGCTATATATTTTGGCCCCTGCCTCTAGCTTAAAATATACTGGGGCCTGCATGCCAGCTTTTATATACGGCCCTGCCTGCCTTCCCCAGCTATTAAAAACTGTCCCTGCCGGGTGCCTACTATATTCCCGCCCGCCTACCTGCCTAGCTATATAAAACTAGCCCTGCCAGGCCCCTAGCTATATTTAAAACCCTTTCCTTTGGGCCCTGCCCTGCCTACCCATTTTTCACTAGCCCTGCCTTTTAAGGGCCCCTACCTGCCTAGCTATATATCTTGCCCTTTCCTATAAGGACCCGCCTGCCTAGTTATTTCAGCATTAGCCCTGCCTATAAGGGCCCTGCCTGCCTACATATATACTAGCCCTGCCTTTTAAGGGCCCTGCCCCGCCCCAACTATATAACTAGCCCTGCCTGCCCGCCTAGCTTTTAACTAGTCCCCCGCCTTTCCCAGCTATATACAGCCCCCGCCTGCCCCGCTATATACACTACCCTTTTTCTATAAGGGCCCTGCCTGCCTAGCTATATATACTACCCTGCCTACAAGGCCCTCCCTGCCTAAGCAAATATACAATAGCCCTGCCTATAAGGGCCCCTGCCTGCCTAGCTATATACTACCCCTGCCTATAATGGCCCTGCCTGCCTGCTAAAATACTAGCCCTGCCTATAAGTGGCCCTGCCCGCCTAGCTATATACTAGCCCTGGCTGCCTAGCTATATACTTGCCCTCCCCTTTGCCTAGCTATATACTAGCCCTGTCTATAAGGGCCCTGTCTGCCTAGCTATATACTAGCCCTGCCTATAAGTGGCCATGCCTGTCTAGCTATATACTAGCCCTGCCTGCCTATAAGGGCCCTGCCTGCCTAGCTATATACTAGCCCTGCCTATAAGTGGCCCTGCTTGCCTAGCTATATACTAGCCCTGCCTGTCTGCCTTTAAGTGGCCCTGCCTGCCTAACTATATACTAGCCCTGCCTGCCAATATACTGGCCCTGCCTGCCTTTATACTAGTCCTGCCAGCCTATATACTGGCCCTGCCTGGCTACATACTGGCCCTGCCTGGCTACATACTGGCCCTACCTGGCTACATACTGCCCTACCTGGCTAATTACGGGCCCCCTATCTGGCAAAATTACTGTGGGCAGCCCCACTACCTGGCTAGTTACTGGGGGCTGTCCTATCTACATGGCTAAATACAGGGGAAAGGCTCTGTCCACCTGCCAAATTAAGGGAGGAAAGCCCTGTTTACCTACCTAATGGGGGTCTACCTATTTACATGCCCTTATCTGACATTTTTTAATTTC
Organism: Phyllomedusa bahiana; assembly: GCA_025379985.1. Lineage (NCBI taxonomy): Eukaryota > Metazoa > Chordata > Amphibia > Anura > Hylidae > Phyllomedusa > Phyllomedusa bahiana. The sequence goes on along the minus strand of JAODAL010037847.1, from coordinate 19,777 downwards.
TAATTTTAGGGTCTAACATACGCTGTTTTGGGGAACAATGACTACTTTTTACTGTGTGGGGCACCAAAGGGGGCACAATTTACTATTTGGGGCTCTATGGATAGGGAGTTTGTACAGATTTGGGAATTGATAGGAAAGTGCTGGAAAAGAGAGGAGTCAAAGATGTATTTGTGGTAAATTCTACAGGGACGAGTAGTGACCTGGAGAAGAAGACATTGGAAAAAATGGAAGGGAACAACTCATCAGGATAGATGTCATGGAGATTTGGGACAGATGGAGAAGAAAAGGAGAAGAGAGCAACTCCCATCAGAGATGACATCTCCTGTGAGTCCCTGATGTCAGGGGTCATTTTACTTCTATGTTGAATCAGTGCTGTGTTCATGTGATGGTGACCTGATTTACTGTGATCTATTGGGGGGGTTGTAGGTTATTTCTTTGTTTTAGGGGGCTTTCACACGGAGTGGTTTTTGGTACATTTTTTGATACGGTTTTTTTTTTTTTTTGTGCAGAAATGTCCAGCATTAACTGCTCTGCCTTTCTGAACAAAAACGCATCAAAAACACATAAAAAATGTACCAAAAATGCTCCGTGTGGAAGCACGCTTATAGTATAGTTTGTTTTAGAAAGTGGCGACGTGTGAGAACAAGGGACATTTTTTAAGTGGATATTGTATGTGGGCTGCTGGGGGCTTAGTGCCAGGGCTGATTTTTAGTCCCAGTCCGGCCCTGACTGTAATAGTATTATTGCCATACTATTGTTGAATAAAGAGCAACGTACAAAAACTTTGACCACATAGTGCTGAACACAGTTATACACAGATGCCCTGCAGACTGAGTGTAAGTGATTACAGTACAGATTATAGTACAGTTACAGCCAGTGACTAACAGGGGACTTTTCTGATTGAAGTCATGCTCACACATTCCTTAAGGTGGCTGAGAAATATTATTGGCCTATCGATGTAAAGCATATAATCAAGATCACAAGAAGTTCCACATCCTTATAGACTTTAGGTATTTATCAATGCAGTTTAGATATCTTAGTAACTTCATCTCTGCACTTCATATACATAAGGACTGTCTATCGTCAGATGTTTGGATTAGTCAGACATAGAGATAAGATAAATGTCAATACATGCAAGATATATGCCAATGAATATTCTAAAAACTATTGCTGCTATATTGCATTTTTAAATACACTGCTCAAATAAAGAGAACACTTAAACAGCCCAATATAACTCCAAGTCAATAACACTTCTGTGAAATCAAGCCGTCCAGTTACGAATCAACACTGAATGTGAAACAATTTCTCCTGCTGTTGTGCAAATGGAACAGACAACAAGTAGAAATGATAGGGAATTAACAAGACAACCACTATAAAGGAGTGGTTCTGCAGGTGGTGACCACAGACTATTTCTCTCATCTTTTTGGCTGTTGTTTTGCTCACTTTTGCATTTTGTCATTGCTCTCACCCCTACAGGTAGCATAAGATGGTGTCAGTTGCTCAGGTAGTGCCACTCATCCAGGATGGCTGTAACGTCAGAGGAGGTGCAATGGACCCTGACTGCCACCCAGCCCACTGTGCCTGCCTACTTGACGTGCTGCCCTAGATAGCAGACAGCAACTGGACGACAGCCCCTATGCTGCTAAGTGCAGGGCTGTCAGGTAAAACACAGAGTCAATCAGTCCTTGTCAAAACTGTTCGGTAACGGATAAGCCATGAAACATAATCCAAGTGGAGCGTCAGAAACAAGCAGGGGTCCAAACACGGTCAGGCGCGCAGTATAAAAATGGAGGCAAAAGTGAGGTCAGAAACAGGCCGAGGTCAGAAACACAGGAAGATAACTATACACAAGAATCACAGGGAAAACAACAAGGGAAAACCTTTGACAGGCAAAGCCTGGAGGAAATGGGGAGGTTTAAAAGGTCTGCCCGGACACCGCCCCGCAGCTGATTGGTTTGGCATCCAGGCCCTCCGATTGGTCCTGAGAGCTGTCACTCCTGGCACAGGAGCAGCACCTCTCCCAGGGTGTGGTCTGAGGGCACACCTATTAACCCTCGCAGGTCGTTGCGTTAAACGGGTGGAAGGCTGCCCAGATGAACATATCCTGACAATGGCATATCAATGCCAACTGTGCAAGAAAGTTAGCTGTGTCTGTCAGTACACTGTCCAGAGCATGGAGCAGATACCTGGAGACAGACCAGTACACCAGGAGATGTGATGGGGCCATAGAAGGGCAGCAACCCAGCAGCAGGACCACTATCTCCTCCTTTGTGCACGGAACAGTCAGAGCCCTGCAAAATGATCTCCAGCAGGCCACTAATATCCATGTGTCTGCTCAAACTGTCAGAAACAGACTCCATGAAGGTGGTATGAGGGGCCAACGTCCATAAATCGGTGTTGTGCTTACAGCCCAACACCATGCAGGCCGTTTGGTATTTGTCAGAGAACACCAAGATTAGCAGATTTGACATTGGCACCCTGTGCTCTTCATGGATCAGAGCAGGTTCATACTGAGTACATGGGACATAGTCGGGAGACGCTATGGATGTCATGGGTGCCCCTGCGACGCTCACCCCGGCTTCGCAGGGGCACCCGTGTTCCCCCTGCGAACGGCGCCGCTACCCGCATGTCGGGCTATGGGCCTGCTCGTTCCACCAGCCAGGTGCCTGCCTACTCGCCCAGCCATGCTCCTGCCAAAGCTCCTGTCTCCCGGCACGCGCGTCCCCGCTTCCAAGAGCGCGCGCACACTTGCGGCGGGGTCTGGTGAATATCGGGACCTACTTAGATTCCGCTCCCTGGCGTGGCTTATACCATCGCTTGCGGTGGTCCAGAGGATCCATTACTGCTGACCGTGACAATGGAGAATGTTCTGCTGCTTGCAACATCCTCCAGCATGACCGGTTTGGCAGTGGGTCAGTAATGGTTTGGGGAAGCATTTCTTTTGATGGCCGCACAGCCCTCCATGTGCTAACCAGAGGCATCTTGACTGCCATTAGGTACCAGGATGAGATCCTTAGATCCATTGTGAGACCATATGCAGATGCAGTGGGCCCTGGGTTCCTTCTGATGCATGACAATGCTAGGCCTCATGTGGCTGAAGTGTGTCAGCATGTCCAGCATGATGAAGGCATTGATGCTATGGACTGGCCTGCCCATTGCCAAGACCTGAATCCAATGGAGCACATCTGGGACATCATGTCTCGTTCCAACCACCAATGCCTAATTGCACCACAGGCTGTCCAGGGGTGGACTGATGCTTTAATCCAGGTCTGGGAGAAGATCCCTCAGGAGAACATCCGCCGCCTCATCAGGAGCATGCCTAGGCATTGTAGAGAGGTCATAGAGGCACATAGAGGCCACACACTACTGAGGCTCATTACCTTGTCTTGAGACATTTCCACTGAAGGTAGATCAGCCTGAAATTTGATTTTTCTCTGATTCCTGCTTTGATTCCAAATCCAGACCTCCATGGGATATTTTGATTTCATTTATCATTTTTATGTTCTACTGCTCTCAACACATTGCACTGTGTAATGAATAAAGAATTGTAACTGGAATATTTTATTCATTGAGATCTAGGATGTGGGATTTTAGTGTTCCCTTTATTTTTTTGAGCAGTGCATCTAAATGTATTTTCTTTTATTAATTTTGAGGGGATAAAAGTAAAAAGAAAACAGTTCCACTATTGCTTACTCCCAGTAGAAATAACATTTTATATTTTTTATATGAGTTTTTATGCAGCAGTGCTAAATAGGTCTTTTTTTACACTTTACAAGCAAGACACAATGGGCCACATGTATGAAAACTGTCTAGGACTAACACTCACTTTGTTCCCCTAAGCAACCAATCAGAGAGCCCCTTTCATTTCATGTAGTGCTCTGGAAAAATGAGAGGAGCACTCTGATTTGTTGCTTATGGGCAACAAAGTAAGTGTTTATGGATAATGTTTTATAGATAAAAAGTTTGTTTGCCATCTTTAATTTGAACACTTTTCAATACACTGTGGGCCTCATGTATGAAAATTGTTTAGCAGTAAGACTGTCCTTGTTGCCCATAGCAACCAATCAGAGTTCAGCTTTCATTTTTCCTGATCAGTATATGAAATGAAAGCTGAGCTCTGATTGATTGTTATGGGCAAAAAAGACAGTCTTAATGCTAAAATAAAATAAATAATAAATTATAGGACCTACTATCAATATCATGTTGTGATGAAAAAAATAAGTTGTAGATAAGGAATCCTGCAAGTAGAAAGATTTATAACATATTATGACATGTTTACTCAGAGAGGTATTACTACATCGGAAGAGAGCCCTAAGGGTTGCATGTCACCTCATCTGGCACATTATTTATGTGAAGAAAGACAGATGAGATACTTTGGAGGAAGGCATTGGTTTCACAATCGTCATCATGAGAACATATGCTAAACCTTCTCTTGCACAACATAAATGGCAAATACTGACGTTCTGAATGACTACAGCCACTAAAAAAATGATATGATAAATGATAAAAATTTAAAAAAAAAGTTTTCACCTCTGGAGACATTTCCCCAATATTTTTAAATGGGGGAATAAATGGAAGTTCTCTAATTAAATGGTATTGCTAGAGAAGAATGTACCGTATATACCGTACAGCTGTAAAACAATTGTCAGCCATCGGGTATTTGAATATTTGCACTTAATGGTCTAAAGACATTGAATTAGCCGACTGCTCTTTCTCCCATCTCCATCATAAATCTGCATACTTGGCTTCTAGGGAGAGGCTCTTACCAAAAAGTAATACTAGCGATTTGCGCACATCAAAAGTCACTGAAAATATTTCTAGCAAATCAAAAACTCTAAAATACAACCTTTATTTAAAATTTACTTAAAAATTTAAAACCTCATCAAAAAAAAATACAGGGTGAAAAGAACAACAATCCCACTACCTACTCAAGGGTGATTTCACAATTACCTGCCCTAACAAAAAATCCCCCATTGCCTATATCTCTCATAGGGCAGTAATCGCCGAAAGGACGCCCAACTTAAAAGGCCGCCCCCTTAAGCCTGTAATGTCCCTAAATTTAATCCCTAAAAATCTATTTTTATATGTGACCAAGAATGACAAGGGCCGCAAATGTAATGTTTAAAAAACCATAAAAAATTATCTTTCCCCACCAAACCATATTTAAGGGTTTAGACCTATTTTATATGCAGGTTTTTAAAACCGCCGGGGGCACATATGGATTAAACATACAACCCGACTTAAACCCCGCGCATTTTACTATACATCCCACCGTTTCCCCCCCCCTATGGAACCCCCGGGGGGCATCAGGGATTTCTCAAACCCAATCAGCTAAATTTGGGGAAAAGTAAATAATGATATCGGGGGCAGGTAAAAATGTCCCCCACGCCCTTGGGGGGACTCATTTACTGCTCCCCATACCATAAAGTGACCCCCGGTTTAAACCTGATATAGTTTTAAAATTGACCCCTTACACTATGGTTTTGGGTGGAAGATAAATTTTTTTTGGAATTTAAAAACATTACTTTTGAGGGGGCACTGTCAATTTTTTGCACATAACAATTGAGTTTATGGATTGAACATTTAGGGACATTACAGGCATCAAGGAGGGCGAGCCTTTTAAGGTTGGGCCGTCCTTGTCGGGACGATTACTCGACCTATGAGAGATATATGGCAATAGGGATTTTTGTTAGGGACAGGTAATTATGAAAATTAGTCCCTGAGTATGGTAGTGGGATTTGTTGTTCTTTTCACCACTGTATTCTTTTGATGAGGTTATTAATTTTAAGTGAATTTAATACAGGTTGTATTTTAGAGTTTTTCATTTGCTAGAAATATTTTCAGTGACTTTTTTCTTCTAGGGAGAGGGGAATAACCTCTTTGACACTGGCTTATCTCCCGATGAAACACAGAATAAAGCATTTTGAAATCCAACATTTTCAGGCTTTTTTTCTTGCAATATCTGCTATTGAGGGAAAATCAAGAGACCGCCATACATGTTAGGGGATGTTCACACGGCGTGTTGAGTCCGTGTGAACATAAGCTTTAAGATACGTGTTTGGATCCATCTGTCGGACCCTTAATGGACCCAAACACGCATCTAAGAAATTGCAATGTGATTTACATTGCTTTTACCTTGAAACACGCATCGTCATTTACACGAGTGATCGCCGATGTGTGTCTCACTGCGTCTTTCGGATCCGTCTTCCAGATCCATTCCAAGAATTGACTTGTTGATTCTTGGCCCGAAACACGCAGCAGGAGCCCTATTTTAAACTATAGGGTGCAATCCTGCTGCATTCAATACACATTCAAACACTCAGCTGCGTGTTGGATACGTGTTGGATCTGTTTAGGATCCGATCGTCAATGCGTTTTTGGATGTGATTAGAGATGGGCAAATTTCTCAAAAATTCGGTTCGCCGAGTTCGCCAATTTTTCCGACAAAATCCGCTTCGTTCCGAATTACTTCTGGACGGATTGCATTAAAAAAAAAAGCTATTTCCTGGCTGCACAGAGCGTGTAGGGTGCTGTAGAACGTTGTGCCATGCTTAAATATGCAGAGGGAGCTTGGTTTGGTCTTCATATAATGCTGTGTTTTAGTATGACACACACATGACTGCCGCCGCTATTAGAATCGCTTCACTCTAAAATTCCCTAGGCACTTATGGGAGCAAAACTGACCAAAAAAAACTGAAGCGGGAATGTAGCCTGATAAAGTCACGGCAGCTTCAGCTGGAAAAAAAACAAGCTGAGAGCTAAGATCCTATAATAGTGTCAAAGAACACAGAAGTAGGTTACTGGAGCCGCCACAGATCGCAGCACAGTAAGGGGACGTCACAGCAGGGGTCACTCCATGAGGCCAGAGCTTTAAACCGTCACAAAATATGACAGAACAGCAGTAATTTTGCGTTGACGTCTCTGATCATTTTGCCCTTCCTTTCATCAGTCAGTGTCCGCTTTCAATCGGTTAATAATCCATAAGTATTGCTAAGGTCAAAAACAAACAGGAGTTGATCCAAAACAGAGATGACCAGTAAATGGGATATTTGCATGTCTTCTGTGTTCTGTATCCACTCCTGCTTTTGGCTAGACAATTCTGATCCTTCCCATTCCTTCTGACAGGTGAAAAGAAGGGGAAAACTAAACATAGTGGCAACATCATAGAGTGGTGAGTGTGGAAACAGCATTAGGAAACCACAGGGTGTTCCAGTGAGACAGCGGTCACTTGGCAGCAGCATGAGTAGGCCACAGAGTGGCACAATGACAAATTCTGAAGGTGGCAGCAACTTCAGGAGCCCACAAAGTGGCACAATGACACAGTGTGGAGATGACGTCATCAACAGCAGCATGAGGTCGGACAGTGGCACAATGACATTCTGGAGGTGGCAAAAACAGGAGTAGGCCACAGAGTGGCACAATGACACAGTGTGGCGGTCACGACAGGAGCAACAGGAGCAGCATGAGGTCAGAGAGTGGCACAATGACAGAGTGTGTAGGTCACAGCAGCAGCCACAGCAGCAGCATGAGGTCAGAGATTGGCAGAATGACAGAGTGTGTAGGTCACGGCAGCAGCCACAGCAGCAGCATGAGGTCAGACAGTGGCACAATGACAAATTCTGCAGGTGGCAAAAACAGGAGTGGGCCACAGAGTGGCACAATGACAGAGAGTGGAGGTGACGGCAGGAGCAACAGTATGAGGTCAGAGAGTGGCACTCTGACACAGTGTGGAGGTCATGGCAGCAGCATCAGCAGCAGAAAGAGGTCAGAGAGTGGCACAATGACAGGGTGTGGAGGTCACGGCAGGAGCAACAGCAGCAGCATGAGGTCAGAGAGTGGCACAATGACACAGTGTGGAGGTCACGGCATCAACAGCAACAGCAGCAGGAGGTCAGACAGTGGCTCAATGACATTCTGGAGGTGGCAAAAACAGGAGTAGGCCACAGAGTGGCACAATGACAGAGTTTGGAGGTCCCAGCAGGAGCAACAGCAGCAGCATGAGGTCAGAAAGTGGCACAATGACATTCTGCAGGTGGCAAAAACAGGAGTAGGCCACAGAGTGGCACAATGACACAGAGTGGAGGGCACGTCAGCATCCACAGCAGCAGTTTGTGGTCAGAGATTGGCACAATGACATTCTGGAGGTGGCAAAAACAGGAGTAGGCCACAGAGTGGCACAAAGACAGAGAGTGGAGGTGACGGCAGGAGAAACAACATGAGGTCAGAGAGTGGCAGAATGACAGAGTGTGGAAGTCACGGCAGCAGCATCAGCAGCAGCATGAGGTCAGAGAGTGGCAAAATGACACAGTGTGGAGGTGACCGCAGCAGCAACAAAAGGAGCAGCAGCATGAGATCAGAGAGTGGCACAATGACACAGTGTGGAGGTCACGGCACCAGCAGCAGCAGCATGAGGTCATAGAGTGGCACAATGACAGAGTGTGGTGGTGGGTGGCAATACCAGTCCCCTGGTAAAGATGGTGGTAGGCAGATGGAGAAACTGGCAGCAGATGTGTGGCATCAGGCGGCATCAGAATAGTGACTGAGGCAGGTAGTTTGAACTCAGACTCATTTCTCAAAGTTTGGGTGAGGCGTCATGGCTGATGCAATCTGACGCCTAAGGCATTGGTGTGTGGAAATCCTGGCCGATTCACGCCTGATGACAAGTGGGTTCTCCTTGGGGTAACGATGGCCCCTGCCGCACTGAACACCCGCTCTGATGCCACACTACTGGCTGGGCAGGACAGCTTCTCCACTGCAAACTCGTCAAGTTTCGGCTACACAATCAGTTTGGCTGCCCAGTAGTCCAGCGGATCTTCTGTCCAAGTAGGCCACCACCTGTTGGTTCAGGGTCTGCTCCAGGCCCTGCTGCTGCTGCTGCTGGCAAGTGCCCTCCTCACTAGGCGGGTGAAGGAAGCTGCTCATCAACGACTCCAGACTTAGGTTGCTGCTGATGGAGCTGGTATTGCTCCTACCCTCCCCCCTCCACCTTCCCACAGCAGCCGCAGCAGTGGTACGTGAGCGCTGAGGAACCCCCCGGTCAGACCTGTTAGAGGAGGGATGATGCCGATCATAGGCAGCGGCCAATTGATTACGGAGGATTTCTCTATAGTATTTGAGTTTGTCCTCCCTCTCAGCAGCTGGGAAAAAGGCTCCCATTTTGGACCGGTAGCGAGGGTCCAATAGGCTGGAGAGCCAGAAGTCATCCCTCTGTCGGATGCTGACTATTCGGCTGTCACTAGCAAGGCAAATCAGCATGCTGCGGGCCATCTGCACAAGTGACTCCGAGGGACTCCCTGCCTCCATCTCCACTGTATACTGCCACGGTGCTTGCGGGTCATCTGCCTCGTCTTCCTCATGTCCCTCTACCTCCTACAGCTGCTCCTGCTCCTCCTCTCCTGTCACCTGGGTAGAAAAACCACTCATTTCACCAGACAATGCTTGTGCTCCAATGTCCTCCTTCTCCTCCAGTTCAGTCCCCATCGGACTCATGTGACCACGAGATGTATCGCCACGTCTCCAGCCCCCTCCCAGACAGATTTTTCAGCATCTGTTCCAGGACATGAACAGTGGAATGACGTTACATCCCATATACTGGCGGCTGACAAATATCGGGGCCTCCTCAAATGGCCTCAGCAAATGGCAGGTGTCATGCATGAGCTGCCACTGGCTGACATCAAAGTTACACAGGGGAGTACTCCTGTCCGCCTGGATCATCAAAAATCGTTACTTTCCTTTCTCTGTTCATACATTTGGTCCAACACGTGCAGGCTGGGAATTCCAACGAGTGGAAACATCGCATAAACAGTGTGTGTTGGGTGAGGCCGTTCTGCTGCTGCAACTCGAGGAGGGTGTGCCTGACTTTGTAGGAATGGATGAAGTGCATGCACAGTTTCCTGGCCATTTTCAGAATCTTCTGAAGATCGGTGGAAGACTTGAGGAAACTTTTCACAACCAGATTGAACACATGCTCCATGCAGGGCGCATGGACCATCCCTCCTCGGTGCAGCGTGGACACCATGTTACTCCCATTGTCCGTCACCATGGTTCTGATTTGCAGTTGGCGCAGAGAAAGCCACACATCGATTTCTTGCTGCATGACGCGGAGCAGTTCCTCCCCTGTGTGACTTTGTTCGCCGAGGCAAGCCAGGGTTAAAACTGCGTGACACCGCTGAGCCCTACACATGTGGTATGATGGAGCAGTACTTGTGGAGGCTGAGATGGTGGTGGTGGTGGAGGAGGAGTCGGACATTGGCGCAGGAGCAGCAGTTTGACAACGTGGAGGAGAAAGCGGCATCTTATATAGGGCAGTGACGTCACAGATTCCCGCCGGTCTCTGATTGGCTTCATCTCTGCACATGTCATTTAGGCTACTCCTTTCTTCCTCCCAGAGTTCTTTGCCCCATGTAATGCCGTGTGCTTGCAGCCATTTTATCAATTAAAAACACGCTTCGTTCCCGCGAATCATCCCAAACTTCGACTTCGTTCAGAATCAAAGTTTTCCTGAAATTCTAAATGAATTCCACTTCGTTAGAATCGATTCGCCCATCTCTAGACGTGATTTTTGTATCCAACACAGATCCAAAAACGTCGTGTGAACAGCCCCTTAGTCAGCCAATCCTGCTATCTCATCTGTGATAGACCTATATAGAAAATCAAAAAAGATGACACTCCATAGTGCAGAGACTTCTAGTTATAGGAGAGAATAGGTAGAAAACTCCAACTGCTCACCTGGTAGAGATGTGCATATGACAAGCACAACTCTGCATAGTAGACTGGGCAATTTTTAATCCAGCTGCTTTTACTCCTTGGGCTGATCATACAACAAATGGCAGCTCCAACAGTGACATTAAGAGGACAGAATAAACAAGGAAGATTCATGCTCGGCTGGATGGAGGACAGAGGTTTGTATCCAAGTTAATAGACTTTATTTTAGGCTGCGCATTTTAGCACTGAACTGTGTCTTTTTCAGGAATAAATACACTATAACAAACATATATACACAAAAAAGGAAGAAACAATACTAAAAAGAGGGGTCATAGGTTATCAAGTCACATGAGTCACCAGAGGTTAGTGATAAATTAAAAATATATAAGAATAGTATTTAGAAGGATTAACCAATAAGAGAAAACAGTTTAAAAATTCAACACTAGTAAAACATTAGGTAAAATCAGCAGCAGAGGAAAAGTTAACAAGAAACAATTATTTGTTAATAGTAAGAGATCATAAAGGGAATGTTAGGAAGTAAAGGTGATCCCGTGTTTGGCCCTACTGCCCTTCAACACTGAAGCCACATATTCAATCCCATCAGTGTGAATTAAAGGAAAGTACTTTACAGCAGTAAAGTAAAAGAGAAAAGTGTTAAAATTTTTGGAATAATGTAATTTTGGTTACATGTTAAAATACATAAATAAAATGATCACTGATAATGGCAGCATCGAATAAGAAGTCACAGAAAACAAACTTTGATGCAGAATGATAGCGTCATCTGTGACACCGATGTCTCATCTGTGATAGTTATAGATGTCATCGCTTTATGTCGTTTTCTCATAACATACTTTTATGCTGTACCTTTGGGACATGCCTAAAATGTGCAATAGATCCCAAAAAAAAGCCTTATCCCAAAAGCAAAGGTGACCTGAGCCTCTTCCCACATGTCCTGTCTCTCTCCATGACAGAACATATAGAGATATATAAATGTCGGAGTATTATTTTATTTTTATTCCACTTTACGTCGGAATGTTAAAGAAAAGATATCGAGAAAGAAAGAAGGAGAAATTGCCCTGAAGAATTCACCATGCTGGGAGATAGAAAAGAGAATCATCTTGCAGTCTCCACTACTTTGTCTATACTATGCAAGGTTAATGGCAGCTGAATCCACCAAAATTGGCAGGATCTGTTAAGTCCGCATGTGGGCGGCTCAGCAGTCTATCGACGTTTGCCTTTGGGGAAAATAAGGAATCACCTTGTTGGATATGTAATACAACAATTTCTCTGCCATGGCCACACTGAACTTTCCTAATGATAACCGTTGTTCAACGAGGCATTAAAAAGCCAAACCTGCAATGATCTTTGGTGTATTTTGAATTTAATATGTGGGACAACACCTTTTCACAGTGATAGGCAAAGATTGTGCTAGAAAGTACAACAACTAGAGTAGATGGTGTAGAGAGTGAATTGAGTCGGATAAGTGAGTTATACTAGATAAGTTAGATAGGTACTCTATTGCAAAGCACTGCATAGAACTTTTGTTATGGAATATAAAACATAGCACTTTTGTTTTACCCTTGCACGCTTTTACTAGGTAACTATTTTATATGGAACTGTATCACAAAAAGGGGGCCGTGACTTGTTACAGCCAAAAAGTATTGGTGTAAACTAACCAAACAGTAGATGGTATTGAGCTAGACAACAGTCTCAAAACATGTGACAAATTTCTCATTCAACAAGACCGCTGTGATAAATTTGGCATTTATTTAAATCGTCTAGTCTTACTTTACACAACGTAGTAAATCTATGTGTCTTCTTCTAGCTTATAAAGAAGCACTTACTGGATTTATTGTAACTAATATATGTTTTAGTCAACTACCTTACATATTTTTGTCAACTCTTTTCTGTCAATAAAAATTAAAAGTGAGAGGAGCTATTTCATTCTGTTGTGGGAGGAGGTTAGTTTATTAAGCCTTTAACAACAGGTCCCCAGTCCACAGACTACATCAATGTTTTTTTGTGTTGCTGCAGTAGGGTAGCTTTGTGGCTTCCTGTGCCAAATCTGGTCCCAGCTGTGTAACCTTTCGATTGTCTAGACCAGGCATCCTCAAACTGCGGCCCTCCAGCTGTTGGGAACTACAACTCCTGCATGCATTTATTAATCTATAACAGTGGGAATGATGGAAGTTGTAGTTTCCCAACAGCTGGAGGGCCGCAGTTTGAGGATGCCTGGTCTAGACCCCAGCATGATCAAAGAGAACTCCCCCATTTGATTGGTTCACTGGGGTTTCCAGTGACTTGATCAGAACCTAGGGAAACACTCTGCAGTGCCTTGGAGATTTAATATGGACCTCATGGCTGTCTGTTCAAGAAGCCTGCGTTTAGAACACAGAATGTGTTGCCCACATAGCAGCCTACATCATAGTAACACTGTATAATGCACCAGCATAAAAAAGTATGCTAATATACTATAATTGTAAAATAATGTTATAAGATAGTTACCACTTAATTGGATACATAAAGTTAAAAGGTTAAAGGAATAAAAGCTTGCAAAACCATAAAATAAATAATTAAATAAGTGAATATTTAATATAATTTTTTTTTATTATGCATAGATTATGTAATGTTTAAAGACAATGGTGACACAGCTGACAATCATTGGGTTAAACTGGTCTTTTTTACTGAGTCATCTTTTAACGCCTTACATTACATTACAGCTGACATCCTGCAGCATCAGCCTCGACTGGAGATTACGCCGAGGGGTGTGGGTGATTAGGCGCCGATCGTGCCAAAATTTGGAGTGCAACTGTTTATACACCTGTAGAGCAAGGCTACAACAGTTGTCTGATGTCAGAAAACTGGCAGCCCCACTCATACATGTCGCCCTTAGACTATAAATCGGTAATGATAGTTTACCCGCATGGTGAACGTCGTAAAAACAAAAAGCAGTCACAGAATGTGACTTTCCTTCATCCTGCAGCACATACATGGAATAAAAAGCGAGCAAAAAGTCATGTAAATGCCAAAGTAGTATCAATGAAAATGTCAGTTTATTGCAAAGAAAAGCTCATATGCAGCTCTTTATACAGAAAAATTAAAAAGTTATGTCTATTAGAAGATAGTAATGCATAAATATTGCTTTACACAATAAAAACACTTCTTTTTTTAAAGTGATTCAGCATAGAAAACCTATATAAATTGGTAATTAACATAGTAGTATTCGACAAACAGATAAAAACTAACTTGTTAAAAAAAACACTAATAAAATTGCAGCATTTTCTTCACCTAAACCTTGTCCCCACAAAAATGATACCAATAAAAATATTAACTCATCCCACAAAAAACAAGCTCATACATAGCATCATACACAGAAAAAAAAGTTATGGCTCTCAGATTATACATGTTTTCCTTTTTTAATGAGTGTTTTTGTTGTGTAAAAGCAGTAAAACATTAAAAAAATACAAATTGGGTATCGCTGTAATCGTATCGACCTGCTGAGTAAAGCTAGCTTGTCATTTATACCGTACAGTGACCACTGTTAAAAATATAAAAAAAATACTACCAGGATTGCTTTATTTTGTTCAAAATGCCTCACAAAAACCTTAATAAAAAGCAATCAAAGCGTCATATAAACCCCATAATCGTACCAATAAAAACATCAACTCATCCTGCAAGAAAACAGCCTTTAGTCAGCTCGGTGTACAGAAAAATAAATAAGTTATGGCTCTTTCCCCATTTTCAAGGCTCGATGCTAAAAACTGTGGAACACCTGTGCACCCAAAATGTACACTACATCCCAAATTGGATGACTTCAGGAAAGTTTTGCCTGTTCTGGTACTTTGGGGGCTTTGCAAATGCAACATGATACTCACCAAAATCTGTGTTCCAAAAGCTAAGTAGTGCTTCCTCCCTTGTGCGCCCTGCTATATGCTCAAACTGCAGTTTACACACACATATAGGTTATTGCCAAATAGGTTTTGTAATGCTTTTTTTTCAGGATTTCATGTAAAAATGAAACATTTTCAGCTAAAATTGCAGATTGTTGGAAAAAAAGAAATTTTAATTTTCACAACCTAAGGCTAAAAAAATTTGTGAAACACCTGTTGGGTCGATATACTCATTATAGTACTGTATATATTTCTTAAGGGGTGTAGTTTCCAATATGGGATCTTTTAGGGGTGTCATTGCTGTACCGCAGCAGGACCACATTTTTTGGCATAAATTTGTGTAAAAGCAACAGTCGGTTTTCGGATTTGCCATTGGCTCCGTACACGGAAATTCCAAGCAGACTCTGGCAGAATATATAACATTGTAATTTTAACGCAACGGTAAAAAACATGTGCTTTATAGACTATAGCAAAAGTATTTCATTGCTGTCTATGCAGAACAGTGTACCATCGGATTTTCAGCAGTTTCAAAATACTAAAACTGACGTAAAACCTGTATTGTGTAGACATAGACTTAAATAGAGTTAAATTCAGTAGCATACAGTTGTGCTCAAAAGTTTACATACCCCAGTCGAATTTTTGCTTTTTTGGCCTTTTTTCAGAGGATATGAATGATAACACAAAAATGTTTTTTCCACTCATGGTTAGTGGTTGGGTGAAGCCATTTATTGTCAAACTCTATGTTTTCTTTTTTTAAATCATAATGAAAACCCAAAAAAACCCAATGACCCTGATCAAAAGTTTACATACTCCAATTCTTAATAGTGTGTGTTGCCCCCTCTAATATCAATGACAGCTTGAAGTCTTTTGTGGTATTTGTGGATGAGGCTTTTTATTTTCTCAGGTGGCAAAGCTGCCTATTCTTGGCAAAAAGCCTCCAGTTTCTGTAAATTCCTGGGCTGTCTTGCATAAATTGCGCGCTTGAGATCTCCCCAAAGTAGCTCGATGATATTGAGATCAGAAGACTGAGATGGCCACTCCATAAACTTCCCTTTGTTCTGCTATAGCCAATGACAGGTCGACTTGACCTTGTGTTTTGGATCGTTGTCATGTTGGAAAATCCAAGTACGTCCCATGCACTGCTTCCAAGCTGATGAGTGCAAATTTGCCTCCAGTATTTGTTGATAACGTGCTGCATTCATCTTTCCTTCAACTTTGACCAAGTTTTCTGTGCCTTTGTAGCTCACACATCCCCAAAACATCAGTGATCCACCTCTATGCTTTACAGTAGGAATGGTGCTCCTTTCATCAAATGTAACGTTTATGGTTGTACTCTCATCACTCCAAATTACCTTGTTCCAGATGTTTTGAGGCTTGTCTCTGTGTTGTTTGGCATATTGTAGGCAAGATACTTTGTGGCATTTGCGCAGTAATGGCTTTCTTTGGATGACTCGACCATGCAACCCATTTTTCTTCAAGTTCCTCCTTATTAAGCATCTTGAAACAGCCACACCACTAGTTTTCAGAGAGTCCTGTATATCAGCTGATGTTATTTGTGGGTTTTTTTTTGCATCCCGAACAATTTTCCTGGCAGTTGTGGCTGAAATTTTTGTTGGTCTACCTGACCGTGGTTTGATCTTTATAGAGCCCCTGATTTTCCATTTGTTAATCACAGTTTGAACACTGCTGACTGACATTATCAACAGGACCGTTCCTAGGCTAAACTTTCTGTGAAGAAATTCCCCCCCATAACATAGTGCACCACAATGCGACACAGTGCATCACCGTCAACCAAATATACAAAAAGCTTTAGCACAATGTGCTACGTATAAAAACACTAAATAATAGTCATACAGTTACCAAATAACACTGCTACACAAAACCAGAATCCCAGGCTAATAGTACCGATATCCTACTTGGACCACATATCACCAGCACAGTGGCCGAATACCGCCACACTGTGACCACATATCACCACCACATAGTGACTGAATTATACAAAATACCATTACTGAATACCAACCATTATACTACAACCAATATTATCAACATACAGTGGCCAGATAATGGTAGATACAAATTGTACACAACTTCTGAAGACATATAAATAATTACAGTAAAGTTACATCAAGGGACTTACAGGAGACGTCTATGAAGAGCTTTTCTCTTTCTCCTCTTCTCCATCTCTCCAAAACCGACATAACATCTTCTCCCGGCCACGGCTCTTCACTGTAGAATTTACAAAACAAACATCTTTGACAACCTCACTTTATCACCACTTCTCTACCAATTCCTATCTCTATACAAACTTCCCATCTATTGTACCCCATATGGTAGCCATGTAATATGCCCCCTGTAGCCAGACAGTAGCCCCCGGTAGCCAGGAAATACGTCCCCTGTAGCAAGGTAATATGCCCCCTGTAGCCAGGTAATATGTCCCCTGTAGCCAGGTAATATGTCCCTTGTAGCCAGGTGGTTTCCTCCTGTAGCCAGGTAATATGTCCCCTGTAGCCAGGTAATATGTCCCCTGTAGCCAAAATGTAGACCCCTTTAGCCAGATAGTAGCCCCTGTAGCCAGATAGTAGCCCCCTGTATCCAGATAGTAGTCCCCTATAGCCAGTAAGTAGCCCCCTATAGTCAGGTAGTAGACTTCTATAGCCAGGGAGTAGCCCCTGTAGCCAGATAGTAGCCCCTTTATTGGCCCCTACAGCCAGGTAATGGACCCTATAGCCAGGTAGTAGCCCCTGTAGTATCCCCTATAGCCAGGTTATAGCCCCTATAGCCAGCTAGTAGCCCGTATAGTCAGGTAATAGCCCCTGTAGTAGTCCCTATAGCCAGGTAATAGCCCCTATAGCAAGGTAATATCTCCTATAGTCAAGTAGTAGCCCTTGTAGTAGCCCCTATAGCCAGGTAATATCCCCTATAGTCATGCAATAGCCCATGTAGCCAGATAGTAGACCCTGTAGTAGCCCCTATAGCCAGGTAATAGCCCTTATAGTCAGGTAGTAGCCCCTGTAGTAGCCCCTATAGCCAGGTAGTAGCCACTATAGTAGCCCCTATAGCAGGGTAGTAGCCCCTATAGCCAGTAAATAGCCCCTATAGTCACATAGTAGCCCTTGAAGTAGCCCCTAAAGCCAGGTAATAGCCCCTATAGTCAGATAGTAGCCCCTGTAGTAGCCCCTATAGCCAGGTAATAGCCCCTATAGACAGGTAGTAGCCCCTGTAGTAGCCCCTATAGCCAGGTAATAGCCCCTATAGCCAGGTAGTAGCCCCTGTAGCCAGATAGTAGCCCCTATAGCCAGGTAATAGCCCCTATAGTCAGGTAATAGCTCCTGCAGCTAATGACAATAAAACAAAAAAACATACTTATATCGCCATGGTCCGCGTGTCCAGGTCCGGGAGCCGGTGAGCAGTGTAAGCGGCGTGACGTCATCACGCTGCTTACGCTGTCATGTATCTCCCAGGGATCTCCTGGGTCGGCAGAGGCTGCTGGCTCAAGAGATCCACGTTGCAGGGGGCGTGGTGAAAACTGCGCGCCCCCTGCGACGCTGATACATACAGGGGAGAAGGCAGGATGGTAACGATCCGTCCTGCCTTCTCCCTGTATCAGTGAATGGGGCTAATCTCCGGGCGGGTGAGGCAGGCGGCCGCGGCGCCTCCCTCAGGTGAGCAGAGCCTCGGCACCCTTAGGAACAGCCCTATGGACTGCTTTTGAGCACATCTGTAAATTATTTATAGTAGTTGATGGTAGTAACTGTTGGATTTGATATGGACATTGAGACCTGAACATAGAATATATCCAATATAATCTGCAGATCATAGCAGGATGGCATCTGGGTGTGTGGAGACAGTTGTATCCTAAACAGGTTCTACATGGAAGATACCAGAATGGAACAGATAATAATGGGATGCAAGGACAATTATCCAGCTTGTCGACAAAGACTTTTGTTTACTCAATGGTAGTTGCTTCCAGTTGATCAACAGAAACTATGGTTCACTATGTGAGGGCAACAGAGAGTAAATAAGCTTGGGGTAATATCCCATTGTCTTGGGCGCATGGACTGTTTATTGGAATGCTATTGACTGTTTATTATGGTGACAAAGCCTCAGGCCTAATTAGATCTTCAGGACATTTCAAATACCACAGCGCCATCATCAGGAATTGAAGAATATCACAACAAATAATGGATTTCGGCTAACTGCAAGATGATTGGATGAACAACCATAAAGAAGGCTGGAAGATATCGGAGTAAGGGGTGGAATCGTGGGCATGTGTGAAGGCGTGGATGTGGCTTCAGTTCGCATATATACGAGGCCAAGTTAGGTAGTCAGTAGGTATGTAGGTTATGTATATAGTTTGTATGTATGTAGGTAATTTAGGTTATGATGTTGTGTTATGTTAGATAGATAGTTTATGTTTAATGCTTATGTGTTTTCCCATTGTAAGGACATTGAAGTAAGGTTGTGCCATTTACTCTGTTACTTTGCGGACTTTATTTTATACTTGGAGTAAAACCAACTCTTTCTTTTAAAGCTTTTGACTCCTTGTCATTTGTAGCTAGCACAGGACAGGAGAAGCAGAATATTGATAATAGTAACCACTTATTACATTTGGCACTCCATTGGATCATAGAAACATCATTCTATGCAGAACCCAGAATTCAACTCTGCTTCATTCAAGTTCCTGAAACTGCGAAACTGCGAAAACAACTACTTCAAAGAAAACTGGAACCAAGGCGAAATATTCTATCGGTGAACAAAGTGGCACACAGGTGCGTACTACTGAAGAGAAAACTAGAACATTGACCTGAAGTTCTGAAGAATACTGCATTGGTGAGTGGACGCACTTAGTTGGTGAGTATAAACTCCTTATTTGGGTTATATACATGCATTGTGTTTTATATGTTTCTTGATGTTTTAATGTTAGTCTATTGAATTCAGGCCTGTGTAACTGTAACTGTTTAATGGTTTATCAGCTTATCTAGTTAAGTGTTTATCTGTTTTTCTGTTCATTTGTTGAATTGTTGCCGGCTAGTTAGGGTAGATACCCTGTTGACTGAAGTACTCATAGATCTAAAGGATAAAACCAGACACCTCTGCAAAGAAAACTTTTTCTTCAATAGGAGGTCACTCATGGCCTGGATCGTGGGTAGATCTAAAGGATAAAACCAGACATCTCTGATG
>JAODAL010037846.1:0-39914 GCA_025379985.1 Phyllomedusa bahiana | reverse complement strand
TTTAATATGTGCCTTTAAAAACCCCCTTGGGTTTTCCCCACCCACCCTTTCTAAAAAAAAAAACAACACTTTAACCACAAGCAAGAAAGAAAAAAATTGCGCAGAGAAACCTCAAATCACAGAGTCAGGAACAGGCGTGCATTCACTTTTCAGGGACAAGTGTATGCTGCTACTATGCAAGCACCGATGTAACCTACAACACCGCCATATGGAGACCACATTGTGGTCCGACACCAGCTGATGTCGCATCACCTGGCAGTGAATACAGCACTGATCCAACACAGAAGAGAAATAACCCTTGACATCAGGGACTCACAGGAGATGAAATCTTTTATTGGAGTTGTTATCTTCTCCTTTTCTTCTCCATCTGGCCAAAACCTCCATGACATCTTCTCTGATGAGTCATTCTCTTCTTTGATAAGTCGTTCTCTTCCTTTTTTTCCTCCGTCCAGTACAAAACGCAATGATGTCTTCTTACAGCCATTACTCATCCCTGTAGAATTTACACACAAACAATTTTCCTTTTACATTTCCCCCTTTAATTAAAAAATCCCCTTAATTAGGTAGATAGACAGGGCATCCCCCCATTAATTAGGTAGATAAACAGGACCTGTCCTCATTAATTAGGTAGATAAATGGCCTGACCCCCAGTAATACTTAGCGAAGGCCACCCTCAGTAATAAGGTAGGTAGACATATAAGAACCAGAGAAACTTTGGTGACTTCAGAAGCTCGTACCCAGCGTTAAGGACGCTTGCGCTGGTGTTGTCCCTGGAGTTCCCTGTTTTCGCCATTTAACTTCTCTGGTTGAAGTCATAAAAACAGGTGATGTTATAAGCTCCGTGGTGAAGTTTGTAAGTATTTAACCTTTGTAAATACATATTTAGCAAAACTATATCCAATGTCACACTATTTTCTGTAACCAGTTTATTCTCTTACTTATATGTTATATTTGATCATAATTGATTGATCGTTAAATAAAATTGCATTGTATCCTGATTGACTGGCCTTCTTTAAAACTGTATCTAGAACATCTATTGACAAAACTTGGCAAAACACTAGGGCAAGTCGTCGAGTAGTGGGGTAGCTCATTTTCAGGGCGGGTGCTCCACTTTGGGTAGGTTTTTGTTATTAGCTTTTATATTTACTTTCATTATTCTAGGACCCATCCTCTTCAAGAAACATCAAAACCGTGAGTTAATCAAACTTTATTCTCATATCGGAATGTATATGGTGGGCTCTATGATGCCATCACAGATTTTGAACCTATAGGCAGTGCCCTACTTACATCGTTTCGACTTACATCCGTCCCCTAGTTACAAACGGAGACTTTTGGGGAATGGCTGGGCGTGCTGACGTCATGCCCCATAGTAACCATGTGCCAGCTTGCCACAGCAGCACATGAGATACAGAAATTGAGGTGAAATCTTCTAAACAGGGGCACAAATAGCAAAACAAATGTAAAAACTCTTCCCTGCACTATCTAAAACAAAACAAAAAAAACATTTTGCTGGACTTAAATTTAATAAATCTACCTGTTCCGACTTACATACAAATTCAACTTAAGAACAAACCCTATCCCGTTTGTAACCCAGGGACTGCCTGTATTCTCTTTATGCTCTAACTTAAGTGTGGTGATTTTCTATTAGTAGTGTAATTATTGCCGTAACTATTGAGGTTTTAACAGTTCTAATAAATAGTTATATTTTATACTGGGAATTTTTTCTTTTCAGTGAGCCTTATGTAATTATTCCTGGTTCTATCTTATTGTTTTTTGTAAGGAAATGTACAAAACATCAACAATTTGTTAAAAATATTTTTAACAACAAACTTGATTTAATCAAAAGATAATTTTCTGATAATACATTCCTTTTAATCCATTAAAGATATCGGTTGTAAGAATTGAGGTGTTCCACCTAATGTATACCTACAATGGACATAAGCAATATGCAAAAAAATAGACTTGTGATGGTAGGAAGAATAGTAAACCATATAACTGAAAACAAAGTTCTAAGGGCATGTCCCCACGGCAAGGGTTTTCGGTCAGTTTTTCAGCCGGTTTGCGGTTTATTAGACCGCCTGAAAAACCGGCCGAAATTGAGCACAATTGTGCTCTATGCAAAACCTGTGCAGCAGTCCCCACTGCTCGGGTTTTGCCGTCGGACGGTTTTGCCACCGGCGGTCCGGCGGCAAAACATTGTAGAAGCACAATCTTCCGTCCGGTTTCCCGACGGAAGATGTGCTTCTCAATGGGAGGGGGGGAGGGCTGTTCTCCGCTCTTTGCGGATAAACGCCGTCCCCCGCGGCCGTGGGGAAGGGCGCAAAACAGGACAAATACCGACCGGCAAACCGGCCGGTATTTGTCCTGTGCCGTGTAAACGCGCCCTAACCCTACAGTTTGTGATTAACAGGACTGAAGATTGGATATGACAATGACCTAGTGTTAAAGAGGCGCAGAATCCCTTTGAGACAAATGAAGCAGCACATGGTACATTGAATGGATCTGTTTCACAGCATCAAGCAGAAGTGCTACAACCATAATTATAAAGTGACATCTCTGTAAGTAGCTTTTAATTTCTTTTTAATTGGTTGAATTAATACAATGATAACACTACATAGTAATAAATGCATGTATCCGTATTAGAGAACATTGGTTTGGTTTTCAGTAACTCAGATAATGGCTTCTAGGTACACTCTAGTGACAGCAATTTTGCTTACCTGCAGCTGAATACAGGATTTCTCACTGCTGCCATTGAGTCATGTGACCTGCACTCTGAGTTGCTGAAACACGCTGCATGGTTGTGTGACCTAGAAGTGAATCTCTCCATACATTCCTTTGAGAGGTGCAAACTGAGTCTTATAGAAATGCATAGAAAGACAGACTTCTTGTCAGCATCAAAAGCACAGTGTCAGCCAATCAGACAGACTGTTGCATCAAAATTCCTGTATGCAGCTGCAGGTTAGCAAGGTTACTGGCGGTAAAGTGTATCTAAAAGCAATTGCTAATGAACTAAGGGGAAATAAAACTTGGAATGGTCTTTTAAAGGGGTTTTGCCAGGACGTGCCTTATCTGCTAATAAGCAAATGTAAACAAAGCTGAGCTGAGAGAGCGAGAGACACAGCCAGAGCACAGAGCCATGAATAAGGGATCGTGTGAAATGTTTACTCAAATAATCAAACTACAACTAGTGGATTCTGCATACAAAAGACAACACCTTTTCTCCACAGCAGCTTGAAAGCTTCTTCATGTTCTCTGTCATCAGATAAAGCAGGGATCTACTCAGATAATCACACTACAACTAGTGGATTCTGTATACAAAAGACAACATATTTCTAGCCGGTGCCTTGGAAGCTTCTTCAGCTCCCTCTCATTAGATAAGAAGAGTTCTCTGCTCAAGCCCGGCCAGCAGCTCTTGTCATTCTGCCTGGTCGTATCTAATGCAAGCTTTTAAGTAACTAAGGTAGGTAAGGCAGCCTGTAGCTCTCTCAGGCTGCAATTTTTCTAATCACATTTATATTTAGAAAAGGGATTAAATACCTATTTTGAAGGATCCCACGTCAACATTACATCGTGGCAAAACCCCTTTAAGGGATAGGATTCCCAGACACAGGTACATGCGGTTCACTAGTAAGCAAATATTTTAAGGGCCTTATACATGGAACAATTATTCTGTAAAAAAAATTGTTATATCGAACACACATTCCTTTTTGTTGTGCAGTGTAAACCTGCTCAGCAAGAAACCGCTTGTTTGAGATTCACTGAATCTTTTATGATGGCATATAATTATCAGTTTTGGTGTTATGTTCCTTCATACAAACGGGCATCTGCTAGTCGTTAGCAGAGGAGATAGAAGGAAAGAATTAAAAACAAACGATTGAAAGTCCAAAAGCTAAAAAAAATATTTTATAAGCAAAACCAATCTCAAAAATTCCTTCAAGTATATAAATCCAATAAACAAACAAGGTCAGGCAAATAGGGCCCTAAACAACAGTAGTGAGGATTTGGTAGGTAGAGCTTCACAAATTTATCCCTGTTCAGTTTGATAGTTTTTCAATTAAAGGGGTATTCTCATTTCATCATTTGGCAGTCATTTATACTGGTTGCTAAGCAGAGCTTGTGAAATTGAGGGGCGTATTTCTCCTCGCAGCAGGGAGTATCTTCACTCTCTGCAGACATGTCCCAAATTGAGCACGTGAGATTCATTTTGTGTGAGCTGGGGGAAGGGAGAAGTTCACAGCTGTCTTTGAGAGTGAAAAGCTAAGTGTAACTCGATGGTATATATCGACATTTCTCGCTCTCTATCCATACTTTAACTAGAATGGGCATTTGGCAGATGGGTGATTTTTTTTCTGTCTCTCATAGTGATATAGCCTGCATATTATCATACCTCTGATCACAGTCAGTGAATATGACCCTCCCCCGCACACTCTGTCGCAGCATTTTCACTTGCATGTGAGAATTCATTCTGTGTGAGCTGGGGGAAGGGAGAGGTTCTTATCGCTCTCTCTACATACTTTTTAACTAGAATGTGCATTTGACATTCAGGACTCTGGGAAAGATGGGTGTTTTTTCTATCTCTCAATTGACATTCAGGACCCTGGGAAAGATGGGTGTTTTTTTCTCTCTCTCTCATGTGACGTTCAGGACCCTGGGAAAGCTGGGTGTTTTTTTTCTCTGTCTCATTTGACATTCAGGACTGTGGGAAAGATGGGTGTTTGTTTTTATTTATCTTATTTGACATTCAGGACAGTGGGAAAGATGGGTGTTTGTTTTTATTTCTCTCATTTGACATTCAGGACCCTGGGAAAGATGGGTGCTTATTTTTCTCTGTCTCATTTGACATTCAGGACCATGGGAAAGATGGGTGTTTGTTTTTCTCTATCTGTCTCATTTGACATTCAGGACCCTGGGAAATATGGGTGTTTGTTTTTCTTTATCTCTCTCATTTGACATTCAGGACCCTGGGAAATATGGGTGTGGGTTTTTTCTCTCTCTCTCTTCCTCTCTCTTTCTCTCCGCTCCTGTCCGCGACCTTTTTACTGCATCTCCCTCAGACGCGCGTTCCCGTTCACAACCAGGGGTGGGACCTGGGCGTAACCCCACCGGACCTCTCACTTCGTTCCCAAGAACTAAACAAACAGCCCGTTCTCTTAAACCATACCACTTTGCTTATGGTAACCAAGGACGGACATGCTTAGATTTTTGGTCCCCTCATTTTGAACTATGATCTTCGTAGCGAGAAAACCCTTTTAAACTTGTAAAGAAAAAATCCGATTTCAGACAACCAAACTTTGAATTTTTGTTTTACTCTTTCCTTGAAACTGACCCTAAACCTACTGCAACTATAACCATAACCCAAATTAGGGTTATGGTTAGGTATTTTATGCTTTGTAACGGTAAATTTACCTGTCACTATCACTTCTCAGCAAACCGGCACCATTGTTCTGATGTTGATTGTGCTCCAACTTCACCTCCAGCCTAATAACTTCAGACGTTCTCTCCATTCACTTCAGTGGGAGCTTCGGAACATAGCCGAGTGCACACTCTCAGCTCTCATAGAAGTGAATGAGGAGGACAGCCGAAAACGCCACCTTCCTCGTTAACATGCATGGCCGGCTCACAGCTAGCTGCAAGCAGTCAGTGCAGGGGTTTTTACTTAGTGGTAAGACCCCTTTAAAGGGGTTTTCTCTTCATGCAGTTTCATAGAATCACAGGCATCTTAAGACTCACAACTTCTAGTACTTTGCCCCATGTAACGCCATGTGCTTGCAGCCATTTTATCAATCAAAAGCACACTTCGTTCACCCGAAGTCCCCCAAACTTCGACTTCGTTCAGAACCGAAATTTTCCTGAAATTCTAAACGAATTCTACTTCGTTAGAATCAATTCGCCCATCTCTAGTAGCAGTGATTAGCATATTAAGAAAAAAATCTGTAGTTACCTGTTGCGACATGTTGAAAGCTAATCCTTGTTCTAAGAACACTCCTGAACCCTTAAAGGGGTTGTCTCACTACATTGATTCATCTCACCTCAGTCCTGTTTTCTTGGTTTCATCTTGAATGCAGGGACGTGTTTACTGGCTTCTACTAGTCTGCAGTAGAAGCCAGGTCTGTAGCTATAACAACCAATACTGCAAGTCGGTCAAGAGAGATCAAACAGGTCTGTAGCTATAGCGACCTGAGGTGCTGATGCAGCCCATACATGAGGGGATATCTAGGAATAGGTAGGACACTGTTAATGGACATATATTGCAAAGTGACTTGTTTTTGCAAGATCTTTAACATAGAAAGAAATCATTGTAGTGAGACAACCCCTTTAAAGGGGATTTGCCAAGACGCACTTACCTAGCTCCTGTCAGCATGATTTGTATACATCCTGCTTTTGTGCTGAGTCATGAAGCTGCAGGGGAGAGAGGGTGGGGCCGAGTGAGGAGTGAGGAATCCAAGAGATCGTCTCAAAACTTAAGTGAAATAATAAACAGTACAAGAGTGAATTCTCAATACAGCAAGACAGCCTCAGACTGCACTCTCTACCCGGTGCCATTAAAAGCTCATTCATGGAAGAAGCCTCGGATAGCTCTCAAAAAATTTATGTTGCCAGTGTCAAAAGGGGGGCTTAACCTTCCGGACGTGAGGAGCTATAACCTGGCATGTCTGACACGACATGTGGTGGATTGGATGGGGGGCTCTAGTCGCTACTCCAACTGGGATATAGAAAGCGAATTGATGCGACCCTGGCATCCTTGTGCCCTCTTCCACACTAAGTATTCTAACCTACCACTCACGGTCAAGTTGTCTGTTATACTCCGGGACACAATCATGGTATGGAAAGAGATTCGGAAACACCTGGGTCTCTCCTTCCTGATCTCTAAGGATATGCCTATGTGGGAACATCCTGACTTTCCGTTGGGACAATCAAATTCAATGTTCTTGGCATGGAGGGAGAAGGGTCTGAAAGTAGCGGGACAACTTTTACACGACAAAGAACAAAGGTGGTTATTGCCCTCAGAAATGATGGCAAAATTTTCTCTACCTAGTACACAGACTCTAGCTGCACTCCAACTCTACTATTTTTGTACCTCGCGACTGAGGAATGTCTCAAAAGAGACTTCTACGAATGGCTTTGATGTGTTTATGGGTGCCAACAAAGAGAACTGCTCCCTCTCGGGTCTCTACGAGTCCATAAGACAATGGACTTTGAGCCGCACGGAAGCGCAGGTCTTCCAATTTTGGACCCGCCGCCTAAAAGACCCCCAGTTAGCTGATAAAATCACGAAAGGTTTAGCAACGGTGAAGAAACATGTCATTTGTGCAAACTGGAGGGAGTCTCACCTTAAAATTGCACACAACGCCATTTATGGCTTTAACCTGCCCCCCACACGAAACTTTCCTAATAGGTCACAAAAATGCCCCAAGTGTGGAATGCACAGTACGGACCTATGGCATGGTCTCTGGGAGTGCGCCCACACACAGAGCTATTGGGATAGTTTTGTCTCCTACATTAAAGTCCATTTCGATGTGGTATTGGAAAAGGATCATGATATCCTCATCTTTCATTTTCCTAGACCCCCTGAGGGAGAGGAAGAGAGACAGCCTGAGGTGCCCCGAAAACTCCCGGCAATAATCCACATAGCGATACTAGTAGCCAAGCGCTGTTTGCTCACTTTCTGGATTAAACCATCACTACCACCTATCTCCATGATAGAAGAACAACTCAAAATCTACCTTGTTGCGGATAGGTTAGAAACAGAAAGGTGTAAAGAGGTACGCACAGCAGGCTTCTTTAAACGCTGGCGTGCGTTCATAGAATCCCACTTTTCAGATAGGGAGATAAGGACGTTAATGCAGACGTTTCAATACACGGGCTGGTATTGCCGAGAGGACATGGGTGGCTCTTTGAGTAGATTGAAAATCTGAGGGGGAGACTTGGAGGGGAGCGGGTAGATAAACGGGGTCCAGTCACATTACATTACAAGGCACACAGGTGGGGATAGTGCAGATGCCACAGGAGGAGAGATAATTTGCGCGCACCGTGGAAATTCTGACAACGAGTTTTGTTAACCATTTGATAAATGTGCACCTTTGTTTATGCTTTCTGTTATGATAATTGCTTATATTATACTTGCATATGGATTACTCGTCTTGTCCAACTGATATTTGATGCACGGCCACCTTATGTTGCAATGGACTGAAATCCTGAAAGGACGGAAAATGTCTTTATCATTCTTTAACCGGACATTGTACTCTGTTTCTCTGTACGCCATAATGCTGTTTCTGCATCAATGTGTATCTGATTTTATTTTTTGAAAATCCAATAAATATTTGTTATATAAAAAAAGACCATTCATTTTGCCTGTCATCAGACAAGAAGTGATTCACGCAAGCGCGGCCTGTCAGCTCCTGGGTCGTGACTAGGGAAAGCATTGAGGTAACTAAGGAGGATTGAGAAATGCTGTAGCTCTCAGAGTTTTCACTTTTTGTAATCACATATATTTAGAAAAGTGATTAAATACCCATTTTGGAGGTTCCCACGTCAACATTACATTGTGGCAAAACCCCTTTAAGGTCTAAGCCTGTTTTGGAATCAAGAACCAAATACTGTACTTTTTTTTCAAATCTGACATGTATCACTTTATCTGGGAACAACTTTTAATGCTTTTACTTATCCATGTGATTCTTTTACTTTCTCGTGAGACATTGTGTTTTAAGTAAGTACTTAAGTTTGGTTGATACAAACCTTGTTTATTTGTGAAAAATATCAAATATTGTGAAAAATTGGAAAAATATACTATTTTCATATGCCATATGCCAAGTTTAAAAAAAATGCAGCGTGTAAGATTGATAGTCATACCAAACAAAATAGTTAATAATTAATATTTACCATATGTCTAC
Source organism: Phyllomedusa bahiana (assembly GCA_025379985.1). Taxonomy (NCBI): domain Eukaryota; kingdom Metazoa; phylum Chordata; class Amphibia; order Anura; family Hylidae; genus Phyllomedusa; species Phyllomedusa bahiana. The sequence continues at coordinate 31,023 of JAODAL010037846.1, read as the reverse complement.
TTTATGTTGCCATCATTTAAAAAAAAAAAAAAAAAATCCTTTTATTTTTTTAGGACATGAGGGGGCTTTTAAATATAGTAGCAAATGTTAACATTATCAAATGTTATGACCTGGCTTTGAGGGGCCTGTATGTTACACAACCCCATAAATTACTCCATCCAAGAACCTGCAGCCCTCAAGGTATTTAAAATAACTCTTAGAACGTTTATTAACCCTTTAGGTGTTTCACAGAAGTCAAAGCTAAGAGGAGGTATCATTTCAAAATTCAATTTTGTTGCAATTTTCATACATTTTTCACTGGAACTCAATATATAAGAACAGAGAAACACAAATTAATATTGGTTCCCCTGATTCTGCAGTCTTTTAAGATATCCCATATGTGGCCCTAGTGCGCTATTTGACTCAACCACAATCCTCAGAATAGGAGGAGCACCTACGGAACTTTGGGGTCTTATTATCATTAAATGGGTTTTCTCGCTACAAAGATCATATCTCTAATGATAGCGACAGTAAAAATAAGCACTTTTGCAATTGGTTTGCATTACCTAAGTCATTTACTATAGCATATATGAGCTTTTCTGTGCATCTACAGCTATTTCTGCAGCTGCTGGATGGGACACGCCTCCTTTTTTATGTGATTGGCTGACTGATATGTCATTCAGCCTGTTCGGACATGGGAAATGCCCCCTGTGCTGTGATTGGCTGTCTGCTGTATACTCATCTCCCAGCTCTAAGGTAAACGATCTTGGCAGTTACTGACAATCTAACTGATAGATTCACTCTCCCCTCATATAACACAGTCTTATACCCTGTGCTCCCCACATATAACAGCCTTATACAGTCTACACTACCTCCTGCCTGATAACAGAGGAGGAGGAGAGGGGGAGGGCAGTGTGCATTCCTCACACTTGCTTGATCAGTTCAGGCTGTATGTATAACTGATTACACCATTAGGGGCCGTTCACACGGCTTATTTCGCTGCGAATTGGAGCCATACTGCACGCCGGATTTGCGCTGCAGTACGGCTCCAATCCATCGCAGTAATTACGGTAATCCACAGTTCTCATAGAGAGCAGTGGATTCCGTCGCTCCTTCCCGCTCGGCGAATCCGCCGGGCGGGGAGAAAGTCACCTGTACATTATCCAGGCGCAATACGTGCCGTGGATAATGCAAGTCTATGGGGCCAGCGGGCAGCGCCCCCGCCCCACCCCCACACCCGCTCATTATTCAAGCCGGAATTGCGAGCGCAATCCAGCTCGCAATTACGGCTTGAATAAGCCGTGTGAACACGGGCTAACAGTGATCTGATTATAGCAATGGCTACAAGGAGCTTGTACAGACTCTAGTTGAGAGCTCTGCAGCCATGGGAAGCAGAACAGGAGGTCTGCAAAGCTGACGTCCTCTCCCTTCCCCTGCTTCACACAGAATGATGATGTCATAACTCTTCAGTGAGAGAAGACACGCCTCCTGGCAGGAGAGACACACCGACTGAGAGGAGAAACTCGCCATTGGATTTGAAACTGAAACTGATAGATACAGCTCAAGTCTGCGAAAGCTTCAAACGATAAAACCCCTTTAAGATTCTCTTTAGGCTACATTACAGGTTTGAGGACACCATAAGGTGCTAAAACTTAATAAGCACCCCTAAAAGGACCCCATATTGGAAACTACACCCCTTAAGGAATATATTCCACAGATTTTTTTAGTCTTGTGTCATGAAAAAAAAAAATTAAATTTTTTATAACTATTTTCATGTTTAGCACCACAATATTTATTACCCAATTTCTTCCAATTTCAGCCCATATGTGGGTATAAACTGCTGTTTTGGAGAATGGCAGGGCGTACAAGAAAAGGAGCTCTTTTTGGCGTTTGGAAGGCAGATTTTGGTGGGGCCATGTCGCATTTGCAAAACCCCCAAATTACCAGAACAGGTAAAACCTTCCAGAAGTCACCTCATTTTGGATTCAACACTCCTCATGGATCTCATCCAGGGGTGTATTGTGCATTTCAGGCCCACAATTTCACAGTTCTTTTAGTGTTGGGCTGTTAAAATTTTAAAAAAAAAAACTTGCAATTCCACTATTGTTTTTTAGGTTTCAATATTACAGCGTTTGTCGTGCGTTAATAAAGACATGACAACTTTACTATGGGGTCGATACAATTACAGTGATATTAAGTTTCTATAGTTTTTTATGTTTTATTACTTTTACACAATAGAAATGCGTGTATAAAAAATTGCGTTTTTATGTTGCCATAGTCTTATAGCCATAACTTTTTTACTTTGCTGTATATGGAGCTGACTAAGGGCTTGTTTTTTGCTGGATAAGGTGACGTTTTATTGGTACCATTGTGAGGTTAAAATGACCGTAGGGTAAAAATGACAAGTCAACTTTACTCAGTAGTTCGATACAATTACAGCAATGCCAAATTTATATTTTTTTATGTTTTAATGCCATTACACAATAATAACACTGTTATTCAGAAAGGAAAACACATTTTTGCATCAACATAGTCTGAGAGCCATAACTTTATTGTTCTGTGTACATAGATGTGTAGGGGTGTTACAGAAATGGACAGCGGTAGTGGATCCGCTGGACCACCGCAAGCGATGGTAGCTAAGCCACGCCAAGGAGCGAAATCTAAGTAGAACCCGGTTTTCACCAGAGCCCGCCGCAAAGCGGGATGGACTTGCTGCGGCGTGAGGCTACCAGGTCGCTTCCAATGACGTGACTTGCTTGCTGTGGCAGCCAAGGGTGAGCGTGGTACCGAATCGTAAGGCGAAGTTGTAGTCGGGGACAGGCGGTAAGGTTAGGGCAGGTGGCGAAGGTTCGTGGTCAAAGGAAGTAGCAAGAGGGTCAGAACACAGTAGATACTAGGACGCACTTCCAGAACGCTTTCACTAAAGGCTAGGGGCATAATAGATCCGGCAAGGAAGTGCCGGGGGCGGTACCATTATATAGGGTCAGCGGCCGGCAATTAACCAATTACCGGCGCGCTGGCCCTTTAAACCCGCGTATTGCCGCAGGGGACTGGGGGGGAGTGCGCACAACCCGGGCAGAGGCCGCGAGGGCAGGGGGTTGGGTGAGTGTTGCTCCTGAGAACGAAGTGCCCCAGGGGGCCCGACATGCGGACCGGGCGCATCACCCCCGGGCGGGGGACCAGGGGACAGGGGCCCCCACAGCCCGACCTATGGGCTGCGGGGCTGCCCATGACAAGGGGCTTGTTTGTTGCGGGATGAGCTGATGTTTTCATTCGTTCCATTTTGGGGGCCATCTAACTTTTTGATTAACTTTTAATTGGTTTTGGGTGGCGGGGTAAAAAAAATTTACAAAAAATTTTTTTCCTCCAGTTTTTTTTAAATTTTTACGCATACTGTACTATGTTCTGTTGCTACCCTATGTATTCAGATTTCACCCTCTATTACATAACCCAAAAATCACAGAGCTCATCTCCTTCCTCTATATAAAAACCCTATATATCACAGAGCTCCTTCTCTCCTTATTATAACTATATATCACAGGCTAGCTTCCTCCTCTATCATAAAACCCTATATATCACAGAGCCCTCCCTCATAATAACCTAATATCCCAGAGTCGCTTCTCCCCTTATCATATAACCCTATTTTATCACAGAGCTATCCCTTCCCTACTTAAAACCCCCTATATACACGAGCTTTCCCCCCTTTAATCATATAAAACCTATATATACGAGTCAGTTTCTCTTTCTTATTATTAACCTTATATCACAGAGCTCAGCTTTCTCCTCATCATTTAAACCCTAAAAATTTACAGAGCTCAGCTTCCCTCCCTCTTCAATAACTTAATATCACAGAGTCAGCTTCTCTTTTCTTCATTAACCCAAATATCACAGACTATCCCTATCATAAAACCCTATATATCACAGGCTCAGCTTCTTCCTCTTTCATAAACCCTATATATCACAGCTCAGCTCTGCCCCTTATTATAAAACCCCATATAGCACAGAGCTACTCCTCTCCCTATCAATAATTATATATCCAGACTCACTCCTCTCCCTTCATTCCCCAAAAATTTCCAACTCGCTTCTTCCCTTCATATAACCTTATTTCAAGACTAAGCTTTCTCCCTCTATCATATATCCCTATTATCACAGAGTCAGCTTTTTCCTCTTCAAAAAACCTATTATCACGGCTCACTTTTCTCTATCATTAACCCTTATATCACAGAGCCAGTTCTTTCCTTATCTTAAAAACCCCTTATATCACAGAGCCACTTCCCCCCTCTATCATATAACCCTATATATCAGAGCTAGCTTTCCCTTTCTTTAAACCCCATTTTATCACAGGCTCAGCTCCCTCCTCTATCATAAAAACCCTATATATCACAGAGCTCAGCTTCTCTCCTTTCTAAAACATTTTATCACGGGCCAGCTTTCCCTCTTTATATAACCTATATATCACAAGTCTAGCTTTTTTATATTAAACCCCTAAAAAACCAGAGTTCAGCTTCTTCCTCTTTCTAAACCTATTATCACAGAGCTAACTTCTCTCCCTCTATCTAAACCCCCATATTCACAAAGCTGGGGTTTCTTACAAAACCCCTATATATCACAGAGAGCCCTCTCCTTATTATTTTAATTTTATAAAGAGCTCATTCCCCTTCCTTATCAAAAAACCCATTATACAAGCTAGCTTCTCTCCCTCTATATTAATATATTTCCAGGTCAGTTTCTCCCCTTTATAAAACCCCCTATATATCCAGAGTCCTCCCCTCTATCATAAAAACCCTATTATCACAGAGCTCACTTTTTTCCCTTTTTCATATAACCCCTAATTCCGATCATCCCCTCTCCTCATCTAAAACCCCTATTATCACAGAGCTCATCCCTCTCCTCTTTTTTTAAACCCCCTTATTTACAGAGCTCAGTTCTCTTTCTTATTATAAAACCCTTATATCCGGGCTCAGTTCTCCCCTCTTCTTTATAACCCTTAATCAAGAGCTCGTTTCTCCTCTATCTAAAACCCTTAAAAAATTTATCACAGAGCTCAGCTTCTCTCTTCTTTATAAACCCCTTATAACAGGCCCGCCCCTTTTCTTTAAAAACCCTATTTCACAGAGCTCGTTTCTCTCCTATCATATAACCCTATATATACAAGCTCGCTTCTGTCCCTATTTATATAACCCTTTTAAAGCCGGCTCAGCTCCTCTCCTCTATCATATAACTCTATATATCCAGAGCTCAGTCCTCTCCTCTACATATAACCCTATATCAATAGCTCAGTTCCTTCTTTTTTAAACCCTATATATCCAGAGCTCAGTTTCTCCCTTATCAAAACCCCTATATATCACGGGCTCACTTTTCTCCTCTTCTTTAACCCTATAATCCGGCTCATTCACTCACTTCATAAAACCCTATATATCACGGGCTCCTTCTCTCCTCTATCATAAAACCTTTTCACTGGTCATTTTCCCCCTTATTTAAACCCTAAAAACACGAGCTCGCTTCTCTCCTCTATCTTTAAAACCCTATATTCACGACTAGCCCTCTTTCATAAAACACTTTTTTCACAGAGCTCGGGGCTTCTCCTCTATCATAAAACCCCTATAATCACAGACCCCAAGCTTCTCTTCTTAACCCAAATTATAAACAAGTTCGCTTCTCTCCTCTATTATAACCCTTTTTAACACAGACTAAAATTCTCCCCCTCTATAATTCCCTATATATACAGAGCTAGCTTCTCTATCATATAACCCTTATATCACGGGGCTCGGGCTTTCCCCCTTACCAAAAAACCCTATATATCACGAGCTAGCTTCTCTCCTCTACTAAAACCCCTTTAAAAACACATATCCGCTCACAGGAAGAATCAAAAAAACACCTAAGGTTCTCTTTAAAAGTTTCATTCCAATGAATTATGTGACTGAAACCGCGACGCCTAAATGCCCCGCCCCGATTTCGTCTTGTGTCTTCTCAGAGCTGTAACTCTTCATATATTCTATTTGTCGTCTTCTCTCCTAAAAATGACAATTGTCGTTAACGTCAGAAGATTGTCCTAATGACTAAAGCATGTCCTGTCCCACTGTTACCACACACGGCAATCATAATCATGTCTCTCTCACATGACACAAGTTCATCTTCTCCTAACAATGGAGAATTATAATTTAGCAGCTTGAGCCGCATTTCCTGCAGAGGGATATTAACATAATGAAAAGGAAAGAAGAATACTTGAAGCATCTACATTGTCTGAATAGGAAACTGCTATATAGAGGCTCCTACAAAGTATATTGCAGGTAACTGGTCATGGAACTAGTACTTTAGCTGTTCGCTCAACTGAATTATTAAATAAATGGGTTGTCTCAGGACAGTAGGACCCCCTCCCCACCACTGCCCCCTCCTCTTCTGTGTGCCAGAACAGAAGCAACTTCCAAAGAAATTAAGTAAATACATGGCAACCTGCTCTTGCACTGGTTTTGTAATACAGGCAGTCCCCGACTTACACCGTTCCGACTTACATCTGTCCCCTAGTTAGAAACGGAGACTTGTTGGGCATGCAGGCACTTGTAGTTCCACGTTCCACAGCAAATAGTAGCTGTGGAACGACAAGTGCCAGCATGGGCCCCAACAGCACTGAGGTGAAAATGAGGTGAAAACTTCTTAACAGGGCTTAGACAGCAAAACAAATGTTTAAAAAACCCCTTTCCCCGCACATCCAAAACTAAAAAAATAAACCCTTTTGTGCTGGAGTTTTCATTTAATAAATCTACCTGTTCCGACTTACATACAAATTCAACTTAAGAACAAACCTACAGTCCCTATCCCCTTCGTAACCCGGGGACTGGCTATATATATATATATATATATACACACCATGGTTACTGACGTCAAACAGCTGCCTTCCCCACCGAAACCAGGTTTTCGATGGCACGTCTGCGCAGTATTCTGCTGCATTCCACCTAGTGGCAGGAACATGCAACTGCCTGCGGTCGCTCTGCCACGATACATATATTGTGGCACTAGGTGGAATACAGCAGAATACCTGCTGCAGACGTGCCACCGAAAACCTGATTTCGGTGGGGAAGGCAGCTAATTGACGTCAGTAACCATAGGTTACAGAAACGGGTAGCTAGCATGGCTGCAAGGCAGCTACTGATGGGTTGCCTTACCCGGGGCGGCAATAGCGTTGGGTGGGTTGCCGTTCCCACATTCCAGGACGGGCTTTTGACAGGTCCCTGGAGACCTGTAAAAAGCCTAGGACTGCAGGTGATCAGGGCATGTGGTTTGCTGCCAGAAGCTGGAGTAGCAAAAGAGCCGAGGAGAGGGCTCTTACCCCCAGGCTTGAGGGAAGCCTAAAGTGTGCTACAAGAGTACAGTGCTGTTGGTGCTGGACGGTAGGTTCTGACCACAGGTTAGTGAGGGACTCACGCAGGGCCGGACTGGGAATAAAAATCAGTCCTGGCACTAAGCCCCCACCAGCCCACATACAATATCTGCTTACAAAATTTCCCTTGTTCTTGCACCTCGTCACTTTCTAAAATAAACTACACTATAAAGGTGCTTTCACACGGAGCGTTTTTGGTGCATTTATGTGTTTTTGGTGCGTTTTTGTTCACAAATGCAGAGCAGTTAATGCTGTACATTTCTGCACAAAAAAAACGCATCAAAAAATGCACCAAAACCGCTCCGAGTGAGAGCCCCCTAAACACAAGCAAGAAAGAAAAAGTGGTGCAGAGAAACCCCTCATCACAGAGTCAGGTGTGCGCTTTACAATCAGGGACAAGCCCACACTGACACTACATAAGCACCAACACAACCTATAACCAATCACATCCCCAGTAGTCAGGTCACCATCACATGGACACAGCACTGATAGAAGTAAAATTACCCCTGGCAGCAGGGACTCACAGGAGACGTCATCTCTGATGTGAGTTGTTCTCTTCTCCTTTTCTTCTCCTTCTGGCCCAAACCTCCATGATGCCTTCCCTTGTTGTTCCCTTCCATTTCTTTCTTCATCCAGTACAGCATGCAGTGTCCTCTTCTAGTGGTCACTACTCGTCCCTGTAGAATTTACCACAAATACGTTTTAGACTCCTCTCTTTTCCAGCACTTTCCTATCAATTCCCCAAACAGCTATGTTAGACCCTAAAAATTAGAAATTAAAAAATGTCAGATAAGTGGCATGTAAATACGTACACCCCCATTAGGTAGGTAAACAGGGCCTTCCTCCATTAATTTGGTAGGTAGACAGGGCCTACCCCTGTAATTAGCCAGGTAGCAAAGGCTGTCTCCAGTAACTAGCCAGGTTAGCTGGGGCTGTCCCCAGTAATCAGCCAGGTAGGGCCAGGGGCAGTAATTAGCAGTCAGGGCCAGTAAGTAGGCAGGCAGGGGCAGTATATAGCCAGGCAGGGCATCATATAGGTAGGCAGGGGCAGTCTATAGCCAGGCAGGGGTAGTCTATAGCCAGGCAGGGGCAGTATATAGCCAGGCAGGGCCAGGGGGTATTTAGCCAGGCAGGGCCAGGGGTGTATAGCCAGGCAGGGCCAGGGGTGTATAGCCAGGAAGGGCCAGGGGGTATATAGCCAGGCAGGGCCAGTGGTGTATTGCCTGGCAGGGCCAGGGCCAGTGGTGTTTAGCCAGGCAGGGCCTGGGGTGTATTGACAGGGAGGGCCAGGGGTGTATAACCAGGCAGGGCCAGGGGTGTATTGCCAGGCAGGGCCAGGGCCAGGGGTGTATAGCCAGGCAGGGCCAGGGCCAGGGGTGTATAGCCAGGCAAGGGCCAGGGGTGTATAGCCAGGCAGGGCCAGGGGTATATAGCCAGGCAGGGCCAGGGCCAGGGGTGTATAGCCAGGCAGGGCCAGGGGTGTATAGCCAGGCAGGGCCAGGGGTGTATAGCCAGGCAGGGCCAGGGGTGTATAGCCAGGCAGGGCAAGGGCTAGGGGTGTATAGCCAGGAAGGGCCAGGGCCAGGGGTGTATAGCCAGGCAGTTCCAGGGGTGTATAGCCAGGCAGGGCCAGGGCCAGGGGTGTATTGCCAGGAAGGGCCAGGGCCAGGGGTGTATAGCCAGGCAGGGCCAGGGGTGTATAGCCAGGCAGGGCCAGGGGTGTATAGCCAGGCAGGGCCAGGGCCAGGGGTTGTATAGCCAGGCAGGGCCCGGGGTGTATAGCCAGGCAGGGCCAGGGTTGTATTGCCAGGCAGGGCCAGGGGTGTATAGCCAGGCAGGGCCAGGGGTGTATAGCCAGGCAGGGGTGTATAGCCAGGCAGGGGCAGGGGTGTATAGCCAGGCAGGGGCAGGGGTGTATAGCCAGGCAGGGGTGTATAGCCAGGCAGGGCCAGGGGTGTATAGCCAGGCAGGGGTGTATAGCCAGGCAGGGCCAGGGCCAGGGGTGTATAGCCAGGCAGAGGCAGTAAGTAGTTAAAAAAAAAAATATATAAATAAAGATCTTACTCACCTGATGTCTTTCCCTCCTCTTCTCCAAGTCCATCCGGAGCGACCACTCTCACCCGAGTGGGGGCCGCGGCGCAGGCGCGCGATGACGTCATCACATCGCGCGCCTGCCACCCGGCCTCCTGGGAGCTGAACAGACAGGATCAATAGATCCCCGCTGTTCAGCCTCGGTGCTGCTGCTTGCACCGCGCGGTGCAGGCGGCGGCCATGATGGCTGCATGGCTGGGTCAGTGACCCGGCCGTGCAGTGAGGGGGGCCTGTCGGCCCCCTGGCACAGGGGTCCGGTCGCATATGCGACCATTGCGGCCCCTATGCGTGCGCCGGAACTCGGCGCCCGCTGAGGGGGGGGGGGGAGAACACCGGCCCCCTCGGCGGGCGCTCTGAGCCGGCCCTGCGGCCCGGACCCCAGCGGCCCGCCGGGCAACTGCCCGGTTTGCCCTATGGCCAGTCCGGGCCTGGGACTCACGGATGTATAGCTAGTGGCTAGACGGCCTAGATGTTTATTTGTATTTTGTATGCTGCATATGTTTTCCTGTGTTGAAGAATAAAGCTGACTGAGAACCCTGTGTCAGCCTGCCATTCCGTTTACCAAAGCGGCGATCCCAGAGCAAAGGAATCCCAGGACGGTCCAAGACGACGTCCGAATGCATGTGAGGCGTTACTATATATATATATATATATATTATAGATAGACAGACAGTTAAGTCACATTATTATAACCACTTATGATGTCAGCAGCATATAGCTTATGAAGAAGGTAAAGTGTGTTGCGCTCACTTGGTGGGTATATAAGTTGTGTGATGAGCTGTTTGCACACATATCATGGCTGAAAGGGGTGATTTGTAAGAAGGGATGATTATTTTATTTTGGCCCAAGGGAGTCGGTATTTCTAAAACTGCACAGTTTGTGAGGTGATTGTGCTGAAGAGGTGAAAGTGTATCATGACTATAGCAATGTCACCATTGCTAATAAGCGACGTGGGAACTGCGGAGAGCCAGGTGCTATTTATGTGAGAGGTGAATGTTGGCTATAATGGTGCACGAGGGTGGACCGACACGCTACATTGGAGCAGCTCACTGCCAAAATGAACCAGGGGGCGACCATACATGTCTAAATCAACAGTTCGGTGAACATTACTGTGTATGGGGCTCAGGAGCATCAGTAGAAAAGTTGCATCAGCAGAAAGGGCCTACATTTTCAAAGCAGTATCGGAATTAGACCTCTGCTGAATGGCAAAAGGTTGCCTTCACTGAAGATTCATGTTTCTGTTTCAATGAATGAATGAAAGTTGATATGTCAGGCAAGAAACTTCAGAAAACACACACCCTGCAACTATTGCTGGAAGCTGGTGGTGGCAGGGTTATGGTCTGGGGATTGTTTTTTTCTCTGCTCACTCATCCATTTGAAAGACACTTTCATCCTATTTGGGTATGGTGCCATTCTTGTAGATTGTATACTCATTCATGCTGATTTTCTTCCCTGGGGCACATTAAATTTTCCAGCAAGACAATGCGACATGTCTGACATTGGTTGGAACAGGAAGACTTCCAAGTACTATCCTGCCCCCCCAGTTCCTCAGCTTTGAACTCGATTGAGCACAGGCTTGGGCTGGCCAACAGGGAAACAGGTGAACCCACCAGAGATCTCCTGGGCATGATGGGTTCCTGAGCATGGTGGGCCTGGGGCTACTTTTTACGGAGAAAGACAGAGACAAAGACGCAGAGAGCAAGACTAATGTCCAGGAGCTGTAGGTTGGGCCCCAGGCAGAACAGTCCTGCACTGATTAAGCGTCTGTGGGACCACCTCAATGGTGGTGTTGGCTCTATGATCCCTCCAGCAGCTGTAGAATGCAGTCGGCTCCAGATACGTAGGACAACCTACCAGGACCTTATTGAGTCACTCCCAGCCTGTCTAGCTGCTGTCCGAGCTGCACATGGTGGTTATTCTGGATTTTAGCTAGTGACTCAACTGCATATGTACTTGCTCAGTCCCTACACTGGACTATACAAATATCTCCTGGTTGTTCTTGGCTACCATATGCAGCCCATTAACAGCTTAATCACACCAATCCTGAAATAATCATTAAATACCATCACCATGCCAAGTGCCAACGCCATATAGAATATTGACTTTAAAGTATAATATGAAGGCGTTCTCCATTTTAGAAAACACCTTTTCAGGCATCCTATTTGGGAATTCTGAGTTCACTGAGCGGGAGGATCATCATCTCTTGGCCAGAGTAGAGAATCATTACAATGAGCATCTCTCACTGGAGGATCTGTGCTGCATTACATAGATACCCAATGAATAGGCATGGTATAATTTTCCCTGTTGTGGCACGGCATGGAAACTGAACATTTATGGCCAGGTTTCCCCACAAATAACAGTTGATTGATGGGGGTCCCAGTAGTAGGACTCCAAGCAATTAACTCATTGTTAAGGGAAACTTCTAACAAGTAGAAATTAAACACTTTTAAACCTCCCCACAGATTACAGCTGATCACTGGAGGTTCAGTTGGGGAACCCTTTATTATTATAGAACCCTTCTAAAAAGTAGAGATGGTTAAAAGTGGAGGGCCCCTTAAATCATCAGTGGAAAATTATTAATTATTATTTTACAGCTGTCATGGATTTAACTAAAACCAAAAATTATCGTATAAGAGACCATGCAAAACCCAAGTGATGATTTGTGGATAATTACATCAAATCCATTTACATGGAGTTACTTGTAACTAGCATCAGGGGTTGAATAAAGGAGCAAGGGAGTCACCACACCCCACTGCTGGAGCAAATGACTCATGTGTGACTGTAGATAAATGTTATAAATTTGGTTCTCTGGAACCACCATTAGAGGGAGCTTGGGAGTTTACTGCATACTGTAGGGACTTTGCCATTATAGGAAGTGATAGTATTTTGCTAAGATATAAGATATAATAATAATAATAATAATCTTTATTTATATAGCGCCAAAATATTCCGCAGCACTTTACAATTTGGAGGGTAAACGTACAGACATTACACATTAAAAGTACTTACAGATGAGACACAAGGTGTGAGGGCCCTGCTCACAAGAGCTTACAATCTATTAGGGTGTACGGGAGAGACGAAGGGAGAGACGAAGTTTCCTAATCAGTGATGGTCCATTTTCCAGTGCCCCACAAATCTTGAGAATGAAGTGAAGCGTTTTGACTCCACTAATTTTCCTTGTACAAACAAGCCGCCGGCCATCCTTTGTGAAAGAAATTACAACGCAGTCACATCACTCTCAATAGTGCTGTGTTCCTTATTCCCTGCACAGTAGGTGGTTAGAAGAACCACTATGCAAAAGAATCTCAAAAGGGAAATCTGTTCCTTCATTTTAGGAGCCATAGGGGTCTTAAAAGTCAAACCTGCACCTATTAAATTGTTATAGCATTTTCTAGCAAAAAATATGGCATAAATTATTTTACTTGTCAACAGTTCCAACTTTGCTGGGGCTATCCCACATAACCGGGCCACAAATGAGCAATGTTCACTTGAAGCCTGCCCAAGAGTGGATGTCTTGGGGCAGTCCACAATAGTAAATAAGCATTTTTAGATGGTATTAGGCCCTGTTCACAGGGCGGGTTTGGCCGCGGATTTCGGTGCGGTTGCCGCGGCCAAAACCTCATCAAAATTGTGCCCCAAACGCTCCCAGTTCATTACATGGTTTCCTATGGGAAACCGCGCTGCTATTCACATGCCACATGTTTGAGAAGTCTCCTGTCAATTCTGACAGCGAGTCTTCAGCGCGGCGGGCGCGCGGTGTCGCCGCGGGTTTGGCTGCGGCTTTCGGCGTGGGTGGTGCGCGGTTGGGCCGCGAATCTCGGCGCGGTTTTTGCCCTGTCTATTCATTTTTTATGGGGGAAAAAGTTGCCGCAAACCGCGGCCCAACTTGTGCCCTACCCGCGCCGATAACCTCGCTGCAATTGCGCCACAAAACCGCATCGGGAGACGCGAGTTTGAGGCAACCACATCGAAACCCGCGGCCAAATCCACTGTGTAAACATCCTCTTACCCCTATAACACTTAAGCTGTTTATAATATATTTCTAAGCTCCCTCTAGTGGTGGATGAAAGCGGCTGGAATGTTATCATTCATCTCTTTGTCCATGTAGGGGACTTGAAGCACTATTGTAAGGGACAGGTTAGAGGCACACGAGAAGACACAAAACAGTGAGGCCCTGACGCTGGTCCCACCACTGTCCCTGCCTTTTGGGGGTGCCCGACTCCTTAATATGTCGGCCACAAGCAGAAGACTGAGAACTGCACTACCCTATGTGAGACACAAGACACAGACAGACAAACAGGAACACAATAAGGAATAGTCAGGCAAGCAAAGCCAGCAACTATCAGGAGACGTGGTACCAAATCGGGAGACAGAAGAATAAACGTAAGCCGAGCCAAGTTGGTAACAGTCGGGCAATGTAGTACAAATCCAGAAGGCAGAAGAATAGTCAGAAACCAGGCAGAGTCAGGAACCACAGAAAACAGTAAGAAAAAAGGCTAGCTACAGAGAAGGTAAGAACCCAATATAGCAGGCGAAGCTGAAAGGAAAATGAATCTTTTTATAGGGAACCAGAGAAGTCAGAACTGAGGCGATAGGTAGAAGGAACGCGAGACCAGATAGAAACAGAAGACTGTCAATCAAAAGGAGAAACATTAACTAAAGAAGTGCTGAGGATTTCTGGCCATGGGCGTTGGCCAGGAATCAATTAAGTAAGCAGAGAAGGAAGACACAGTTCACATAGGTGAATGCAAATACAAGTATCAGGTAAGAAACCAGGGTTTTCGTCGCAACAGCCGTGGCTGGCGACAAGAGCTCAAAGCTGGGGGTCTGTCGGGCTTGATCATGACAACTATATTTGAAAACACAGACTATTATAAAGAAATGAAAACCAGTTTAGATTGGAATAAATAAAAATATTGGAAAAAAACATGCATCTGTCAGGTTGCTCTGGGAGTTATAGTTTTGCAGTAGCTGGGGAGGATCAACTGGTAAGAGACCATTGATCTAGAACCTCCTAATTCATGAATATAATAACGTTAAATTCCTTCCTTCAGTTAATACTGGTGGCTGCAGTCTCCACTCATCTCATTGCTATGCTGATATAAGCAGCGTGCCACCTGAAGGCCCAAATACTGTGCCTGACAGCTTGGCTTAACACATAGATTAAATGGTCCCCTATAGGATAATTAATTTTAATAGAACTGAACAGGAGGGATTTTAAAGCCAATGCCAATGAAGGTCAACATCATTAAAGGCGTGTTTTATTAACACAATTCCCTCTGCTATAGAGAGGAACACAGTATGCTAAATATTGCAAAATAATAGCCTGATTAGATAGAAAGCAGCCCCAAACTTTAGAAGGTCACTTTCCAACTATAAGGATGGTGAAATGAGCACAAAGAACCCCAAGTTCTTGAGAGTCATTCCCGTTTAAAGAGGAAAGTTAGGTGCCATGGCTTAAGGACTAGAGATGAGCGAGCAGTAAAAAAGCTATAGTTTGATTAAAACCTCGAACTTTACTGTGTTCGGTTTGAGGTTCTATTCGAACTCGAACCCCATTAAAGTCAAATGTAGAAGATGTTCTGGTTAATTTTTATATCTATGCAGGTGAGGAGAAGCTGGAATTACCATCTATAATAGTAAACTGGATACGTGGAACAACTTAGTGAAGAATGTTTGGCTCTAAGAGTGACAGGAAAAAAATTGAGAGGCTAAAATACTTTATTCCCTTCAATAGCTAACTGAAAAGATGAGGACAGCTTGCAAGCAGGGGCAGAACTATAGGAGGTGCAGCGGTAGCAGGTGCTACGGGGCCCTGCATCCTGAGGGGGCCCAAAAGCCCCTTTGACACATAGGAGATTTGGAGATGGTGTGTTATACAATTACTAAACCCCCAAAACTGCAAAAACTTAACTTTTGGGCACTGAGTATGATTCAGCAAATCCAAGCCCTCTGTATAATAAATATCCATGTTTATGAGAGTTAGGGGTTATGTGAGCCTGCAAATGTCGGCAAATAACAGCTTCTGGGTGTGGGAAAGATGCAGCCAGCAATACCAAACTCCCTAACTATTGATGTCTATGGAGAGGAAAATGCTAAACTAAGAGCAGTCTGTACAGTACAGAGAGTGAGCTGAAAATGGCGTTCACAAGGCAATACAGTGAAATATATATATCATGGTCATGTGATTTTAGCAGCCAATGAGAGCCCTACATCTCAGCGATAACCGCCAAAAGTGATGACTGCCAAAAGTGCAGAAAGGTGATTGGAAGGCCGCAAAAAGTGCAGAAAGCCTCTGAAAACTAAACTGAAATTGGCGTGTAGAACTAGAACTTTACTGTAAAATGTTCGGTTCGAGTTCTAAAAATTTGACAAGTTCTACTAGAACTTAATTTTTCTAGAACGGTTTGATCAACACCATTATGGACTAAAGGTTATCATAGATAGTCTAGTTCTAGAGCTCTGTTGACAGATGTTACTATTGGCGGATACATTCTTGACATTTTCTCCTCTCCTTATTAGGTCAGCATGAGTTTCTATGTTATGTCTGTCTGTGTTTGCTTGAAGTGGATTCGTGGTACCTCCTCAGGATCCTTGTATGTCAGCTGACCTGGCCTCACACCTGGAGCTCATTATATCCTTATAGGGCGACATGTATGTATTTTGGTGCCCAGACAACAATTTTTATGCGTGCATTAGTAGCGTAGAATGCGTATGAATTTATTAACCTGTTCTACTGTGGGTCATATATTTAGCACTTTCCAGCTCCAAAATGACAAATCAGGCTCAGTTAAACCACTTTTAGTTTGGTCTGGTTGTTTCAGCAGTGATGCGTTCAGTTTTTGACGTCTTCCCGTCATAAATGTGTAGATTCGTATTTTTGTGGTGCGACACGCCTCCAGAATGCCACCCTATCTCAGGTGCTTTCCAAAGTGCCACGGGCACCCGATAATAGAGTGCGCCTGATTATAAATCTTGGAGTGTGCCTGATTATAAATCTAGAGAACAGGTCTTCGCCAGTTTTTGGGATGAAAGGACACTGATAGCCTTCCTACCTACCTACCAGGTGCCCACTTATAGCCTTCCTACCTAACTACCAGGGGCCCACCTATAATCTACCTACTTACCTACCAGGGGCCCACATATATTCTTCCTACCTACCAGGGGCTCACCTAAAGCCCACCTACATAACAGGGGTCCACCTATAGCCTACTTACCAGGGATCCACCTATAGCCTACCTACAAGGAGCCCACCTATAGTCTACCTAGTTAGCTACCAGGGGCCCACATATATTCTTCCTACCTACCAGGGGCTCACCTAAAGCCCACCTACATACCAGGGGTCCACCTATAGCCTACTTACCAGGGATCCACCTATAGCCTACCTCCCAGGGGCCCACCCATAACCTACCTATCTACCAGGAACCCTCCTACAGCCTGCCTATCTACGTGGGGCCCACCTATAGCCTACCTACCTGGGGCTCATCTTTAGCTTACCTTCCTATGTGGGGCCCACCTACAGCTTACAGCTTACCTACCTACCTGGGGCCCACCTATAGCCTAGCTACCTATGTGAGGCCCATCCACAGCCTATATACTTACCTACATGCAGCCTACCTATAAACTACCTACCTAGCTACCTATTTGGGGCCCACCTGTAGACTACCTATCTACGTATGGCCTTCCTGTAGCCTACCTATCTGGGGCTCCCTTATGGCCCACCTACCTACCTTGGGCCCACCTATAACCTATCTACCTGGGGCCTACCTATAGCCTACCTATTTGGGGCCCACCTGTAGCCTGCCTATCTACGTATAACCTTCCTATAACCTATCTACCTGGGGCCCACCTATAGCCTAGCTACCTGGGGCCCACATACAGCCTACCTACATAAATGCCCACGTGGGGCTCACCTACAGCCTATCTACTTACCTAGGACCTAGCTACAGTATATCTAGCTTCCTGGGGCCTGCCTATCTACCTTCTTATATCCTACATACCTACCTACCTAGGCACAATCTTCCTACCTATGGCCTACCTACCTGGGTCTATCTACTGCCTACCTAACTTCTACCTACCTACCTAAGGCCTACCAATCTACCTAGGGCCTACCAACCTATCTAACCGGGGTCTACCTAGCTACCTGTGGACAACCACCCTACCTAGGGCCTACCAACCTATCTAACAGGGGTCTAGCTAGCTACCTGGGGCCCACCTACTGACCAGATAATATAAATCTGAGGGTTACAAGCCATAGGTGTAGCACAGTCTACAGGGGATTAGTCCTCTGTTCTTCCCCACCCCTCTGCGAGACTGTGCCTCTAAGATAGGGTTTGTACAGAGATGGGGGACAGTCAGGGAGTTGCTGGAGAAGTGGGAAGTGTTCTAGAGGCATCACCTGCATCTATCTTAGATTTGATACACCATAGAAATCTAATATGAGAATAATACCTAAAAGGAAACCTGACAACTGTTACATATTGCCCAAACCATGGGCAGCATGAAATAGCCACAGGCTTCCTGAACAATGCAAGTTTTACACCGATACGGTGTGGCAGAGGAAACGCACTTTGGAATTAAATCGGGCAAGGGGAGCAGAGTCCAGTATGCAGCTTCTCTAAAACAATCAAGAGGAAAGCAAAAGAATATCGGGGTCAACCTAACAAAAATGTAGCATCAGTATTTCAATATTAAGAAATTATGTTTTGCCTGATCTAACAGAACGATTTAATATTTAACTGTAGGAAAATAAACCAAGAGAAAATAAATCTACTATGAGAGAAATTCAGCCTGTAAAACTTAAGCTATCTCCACCACAGGCATAAATGTAAAAAAAAAATATTGTATTTCCATTAGCTGTTCAATTATCCATGCTGCATGCAGCAGATCATATTAATTTGCACATCAGCAGAATCTCGGCAAAAAGCTCTTGATAATGTGAGATACATACAGCACTTCAAATCAATTGAATCCATTGAATTTTTATCATCATTTTTGCAGCAAGACCCGAGGCTAAAATCTATTGTAAGCTTGAGATACAGCAGAAAATGGTTCACAGTCAATGGTCCCGAATACGTTAGAAGCAAAATACTAATCATATCATTTTAGCCATTCATATTCATATTTTGGCCAGAGTGCAATACATGAAGACTTACAGTGCTCTTAAAGGGAATGTGTCATCAAAAATGACTAATTGTTTAAGTCCCATTTTTATGTTAAACACATTTTTTAGGAATTTTTGGTTGTTTTTTTTACTTTTCATATCACTTACAATTTTTTTAATAATTCTTAAGTCTTGCAGTTTTCACTTTGGCCACTAGGACTTGTTTGCACCGCTTTAACAGCAGTCAGAGAGATGCTTTACAGTAGCTTCATGCACATAGAAGTCTTAAGACTGACTCAGTTCCATTGACTTCTATAGGAGAGTTTTCTAGTCATGCTCTGTGACCTGGGAAGAAATCAGTGTACAGGGAGGTGAAAGGGTGAACTGTGACTATCTCCTCTTGTGACTGTTCAATCCTGTGTTATCTATTCACACTGTTGTCTTCTTTCAGTTTGGCCCTGCTTGTGTTAATAATGAGCAGGCAACTGATAATCTTTTTCTAAAGAACAGGAAGTGTTAGACTATTATTAGGCCTAGTGGCCAAAGTGAAAACTGCAGGCCTTAAGAATTATTAAAAAATATTGAAAGTGATATGGAAAATTAAAAAGAAATATAACCAAAAATTCTTAGAAAATGTGTTTAACATAAAATTTTGAGTTAAACAATAAGTCACTTTTGATGACACATTCCCTTTATAGGGGTTCTCTGCTTTGGACAATCCAAAGTTTCCAGTGCAGACAACCCTTTTAAGAACATTTTTGTTAGAAGGTCCAGCCATACCTGGATCAATGGGTGTTCTGTTGCTGAGACCTCTTGTGATCAGCTGTGATCTGTCAGAGGATCTGGCTAAAAAGCACACAATTTCCCCTCCACAGGGGAAATGATACATTACACAGTTCTCATTGAAATTAATGGGTTGTCTGGTCTTCCATCCATGCTCCAGTCCAGACAATAGATGAGAATCCTAAAACTGGTTATAAAAACCAGATAGCTCTTTTAAAACCATGGTCGACTGCATATAGGAAAAGAGGGGTTATGGGATTTTTCAGACCTACAAAATGTTCAGGCACAAACGAGTTCTTATTTGTCCATAAACCTCACCCACCCTCTAAAAAGAATGAGATGACTTTGCTGACCCTCTACTGATCTACACAGAAAACCTAAAAAGTATTCACTTCACATAAAAAAATCAAAAGAAACTATTAAAAAATTTTTAAAAATTAACATGTAAGTCCCTGATATTATAGTCGCTTTAAATGATAAAGTCATTAACTCCTTAACGACCGCCCACCAACCATAGATAGTAGGCGGTGTGTGTCTTCTTTCTGCAGTGACGTTGCTTTGTGGCTCCCAGAACCATGGATGCGCTAGGAACAGAATCTCTGTATACGCTGGGAAGCAGAGAAAATATCCAATCCCTTTGATTGCCTTGGTCTGTTCCATTGGGTGACCGGAAGGAGCCCAGGGAATGTCTCTACAGTCAGCCCTGGGGACCTAGAGAAGCCTCAGTGCTGACTGTATAACAAGTCTGCAGTCAGGGCACATTGTTTGCTGCCCTTACAGCTACCTGTGTCATACTGACACAGATTGTAATGTATTAGCATATCGTGCAATATCATACAATTTGTTACGATATTAGCATATCGTAACAAATCATACAATTGTTATCCCTTAATGGGATTAAAAAAAAGTTAAAAAATAAAAAAAGTGTGGAAATAAATAAATAAAATAAATAGTTAAATAAAATAAATATTTAATAAAAAATTATTGTGCCTGCATTGCACCAAAAAAAAAACCAAAGCAACTACACATATTAAATCCACACAACCGTAATAACTTGTAGAATTAATCTAACAAGTTATTTAGTGTGAAATGGGAATGGTGTAAAAAAACAATTAAAAAAATTGAAAAAAAATTCTGCAGTAATTTATATGCAAGCTCAAACTATGCCCCCAAAATACAACTTCTCCCACATAAAACGAGTCCTCAAACAACTACTATATTTACTATTTTGCCATAGGCAAACTTGAACTCTAACAGTTCTCAATCTATAAAGCACTAAAGCGTAACTTTTATTCTGTATAACACTAAACCTCTATACACACTATTAAAAACCTGATTTCTAACCATTTCTAGTTGTGAAGGAAGGAATAACTCATTTTCTATTATATAATCTGTTGGAACCCCACCTATCAACAGGGGAGCCTTATATATACAGTAATTTACTAACTCCAATAAGGGATCAAAAACATCCCACTAGGGCAGTCCTCCCTAATTCGATGGGGTTGTGGGGTTCCACCAGATTTGATAATAGAAAGTGAGTTATTCCTTCACAACTATAAATGGATAAATTGAGAGGTTAGAAATCAGGTTTTTAATAGTGTGTATAGAGGTTAAGTGTTATACAGAATAAAAGTTACGTTTTAGTGCTTTACAGATTGAGAACTGTTAGGCTATGTTAACACGGCTTATTTCGGGATGTATTTACGGACGTAATTACATCCGCAAATACGTCCCGAAATACGTTTCAAATAATGAACAATTAGATTAGCATTGATTCCAATGTAAAATACGCCTCGTCGTTCACACGAGGAGTATTTTCGCGACGTATTTGCGGGCGTAAATACGTCCGTAAATACAATCGTAAAATTAAGTCCCCTGTCAGTTATTGAGGCGTATTTCGCAACGTAAATCCCCATAGTAAAGAATGTGGATTGTATTTACGACGCGAAATACGCGCCACACTTTGTGACACATATTTGATACGCCCTGAAATAAGCCATGTGAACATAGCCTAAGAGTTCAAGTTTGCCTATGGCAAAATAGTAAATATAGTGATTAAGAGTCACTCTTTGTTCTCTTGCTAGATTTCCATTTTTTTTTTTGGGGAGACTCAAACAACTACGTCACTGAAAAAATAAAAAAAGTTACGACTGTTGAAACAAGGAAGCAAAAACGAAAACATTTTGCTAATCATTAAGGCCTTCTCAGACCTCTGGCTTAAAAGGTTAAAGGGGCTGACCACTTTATAATGTTTTTTTTATAATTTATTTATTATTGTTTATATAATATTTTTAATATACATATATTAAAATTCTGCTCCTCTGGATCTTTTATTCCAGTGGAATATGCCATTATATAGAGAAAAGTGACATATTCCACATTCTTGTTCATAGTATTGGCTACTATCCAGTACCTGTATGGAGAAAATAGCCATGTGACCACCACACATCATCATCATAATAATATTAATAATATTAGTCCCATTCAGTTTCAACATAGAAGTCCTGTAACCCTGATGCCAACTGACTACCAAGGGGTCACATGATTGACGCCATGTGAGACATTACTATGGACAGGCATGTGGTCTTTACCATTTTTATTAATTTTTTTTTTCAGGATAGGGGCCTACTACACTGGTATAATAGAGGTACAGGAGCAGAATTTGTTTCATACATGTATCTAAGAAAATTGATTTCCTATGATATACATAATAAATAAACACAATAAAGTGGTCAATCGTATAAAAAAAAACAAGCTAAACATTCTAAATTGGGTTATTTGTGCATTAGACTTACAAATAGTATGTCTAGCTTAATTTTTGAAAATATTGACTATTATTTTGAAATGGACAACGGTATTAATACAAGTATAAGCTCAATATACGGTATACGCTAAGATGAAATTTTCTAAGTAAAGTAACTAAAGAGGTGGAGGGCATAAATATATGTAAACAGATGTTAACTGAGATATACGATGGGATCAGATCCACACCAGATCAACAGAAAGCACTGGATTATACTGCACTAAACCTTCCCAATCTACTTTTCTTATATGAGGTCATCATACGGACTATTATATATAGACTCAAGGCATTAGTAGTGGAGGATATTCAGCTGGTCCACAGAAAAAAGCTTTGTAAACCACTGTAATACATACAGTGGGTACGGAAAGTATTCAGATACCTTTAAATTTTTCAGTCTTCGTTTCATTGCAGCCATTTGGTAAGATCCAAAAAGTTCTTTTTTTTGCTCATTAATGTACACTCGGCCCCCCCCCTCCATCTTGAAAGAAAAAAAAGAAATGTAGATATATTTGCACATTTATTAAACAAAAAAAAACTAAAATATCAAATGGTCATAAATATTCAGACCCTTTGCTGTGACACTCATATTTAACTCACATGCTGTCCATTTCCTTCTGATAATCCTTGAGATGGTTCTACTCCTTCATTGGAGTCCAGCTGTGTTTAATTAAACTGATTGGACTTGATAAGGAAAGGCACATCACTTGTCTAATATAAGAACCTCACAAGCTCACAGTGCATGTCAGATCACATGAGATCATGAGGTCTAAGAACTGCCACAAGGAGCTCAGAGACAGAATTGGTGCAAGGCACAGATCTGGCCAAGAGTTACAAAAGAATTTCTCAGCAACAAGTTCCCTAGGAGCACAGTGGCTTCCATAATCCTTAATGGAAGAAGTTTGGGACGACCACAAACTCTTCCACGACCTGGCCGCCAGCCAAACTAAGCAATTGTAGAGAAGAGCCTTGGTGAGAGAGGTAAAGAATAACCCCAAGATCACGTGGCTGAGCGCCGAGATGCAGTAGGGAGATGGGAGAAAGTTCTACAAAGTCAACTATCACTGCAGTCTCCACCAGTCGGGGCTTTACGGCATAGTGCGGCCGACGGAAGCCTCTCCTCAGTACAAGACACGTGAAAGCCGAATACAGTTTGCAAAAAAAACACACAAAAGACTCCCAGACTATGAGAAATAAGATTCTCTGGTCTGATGAGACGAAGATTGAACTTTTTGGTGTTAATTCTAAGCGGTGGAGAAAACCAGGCCCTGCTCATCACCTGCCCAATACAATCCCAACAGTGACACATGGTGGTGCAGTGACATCATGCGATGGGGTTGTTTTGCAGCTATGGGGACAGGAAGACTGGTTGCAATTGAAGGAAAGATGAATGCGGCCAAGTACAAAGAGATCTTGGATGTAAACCTCTTCCAGACACTCTGGACCTCAGACTGGGCCGAAGGTTCCTCTTCCAACAAAACAATGACCCTAAGCACACAGCTAAAATAATAAAGCAGTGGCTTCAGAACAACTCTGTGACCATTCTTGACTGGCCCAGCCAGAGCCCTGCACTAACCCCACTTGAGCATCTCTGGAGAGACTTGAAAATGGCTGTCCACCAACGTTCACCATCCAACCTTAGGGAACTGGAGAGGATCTGCAAAGAAGAATGGTAGAGGATCACCAAATCCAGGTGTGAAAAACTTGTTGCATCATTCCCAAGAAGACTCATGGCTGTATTAGCTAAAAAGGGGGCTTCTACTCAATACTGAGCAAAGGGTCTGAATACTTATGACCATGTTATATTTCAGTTTTTCTTTTTTAATTAATTTGCAAAAAGATCTACATTTCTGTTTTTTTTTTCTTTCAAGATGGGGGAGGGGGGGTACAGAGTACACATTAATCAGCAAACAAATTTACTTTTTGGATCTTACCAAATGGCTGCAATGAAACAAGATGTGAAAAATACTTTCTTTACCCACTGTATAATATACACCTATAGCTAATAGTATACATAGAGGAAGGTTCTAGTAGTATAATGTTGTACCGTGTTAGCCATAGATAGTAGAAGAGTGAAGAAATCAGGCGATACCTTTTAGAGGCTGAGTATATATGATGGTGAGCTTTCGAGAGTACTAGCTCTCTTCTTTAGACATGGTGTCATAACACCATGTCTGAAGAAGAGAGCTACAGTACATTTACATGATGATGTTAGACAAGGCAGGCAGATAATACAGTTATTTCAGTTGTGTCATGTACCTGATTTTTAGATTTAGTACAAGAATATTTCTTGTGGGCAATCATGATACCTTGAGCACATTAACGTTATCAGCTATACTGGTTTCTTTAGGGTACCCATGAGAGTCCCAATGAATGGTGCACTTAATTGTTGGTGGATTTTGGCCATGCTCTTGGCCATCTGGTGAGTTCAGGTGAGTTCCACCAGAAAAATGAGGAGTTCCTACCATCAAAGGAAAAATCAGATGATGCAAAATGAGCAATTAACTTATAGCTGTATGGAGCTTTGCCCCACTTATTTCTTTTTCTAGAACTTTTTTGGTACCTTACCAAAAAGGTTCTAGCAAAAGAATTCCTTGGGGCAAAGCTCCATAGACCACATTCAGCTTTCTATTTATTCATCCCCACCAATGCTTAATATGAAAGAGGGAAGGACTACCTTCTGTTTTGTTCGTTCATAATACCCTTGAGGAGATGAGACCACTCACAGCTAGGATCACTATAGCAGCTATAAGTTAATTGCTCATTTTGCATCCTCTGGTAGCAACTCCTCATATTTCTGCTGTAATGGTGGAACTCACCTGCATTAAAGGAGACATGTATGAAGCCTGCCATCAACATGGCAGTTTTAAATAACTTTTGAGGAGTGTAGAAGGCACCAGTATGTATGAATGTGCAACAAGCCATTGCAAACTTGCCGCATTCAAAACTGCTGTATCTGGTGCAGAATGTGCAAAGTTTGGGCGTACGACTGTTTATACATCTATAGAAAAGGGCTACAACAGGTTTTCGGCCACAAAACTGCCACAGCACTGTTCATACATATCGCCCCAAGCGTTTCATTTCCCAACTGCAAATTAAGGAAAGAACAAGCACCACAAAGAGCGCGCCCTCGTGGGATACTGAAAATAATTGAAAAAAAATTATATAACTGCTCACCTGGTTATGTTGTGCTTTGAGAAAGAAGGCACAACACTCTGTGTTGCAAATTGCCGGTCCAAAGCCACCATAAAGTGTGGATCGCTGCTGCTGCTTCCTGTGGCCGATCCTGTTCCGAGTCGCCTCGATTTCAGGAGAAACAATGAGAAGCAGAAAACTGGTTTTACTAACTCACCAGGAAGTGGCCGGTATCAATATAAGCGCTGCAGAGCCGTAGCATTAACACACGTTTCGTGTGGATACACTTCATCAGACTTCATGTTAGTGAATCAAATATAGACAGTTTAAATAGAACAAACAACCACCAAAAGGGATTTCACATGTGTGTTAATGGTAAACAAATAAAGAGAAAAAAAGGTATATAAAAGGTAGACAAAGAAAGAGAGGGGGAAAAAAGGGCATTTTAAAGGTAGACGAATAAAGAGAAAAATTTAAAAAAAGGTAGAAAAATAAAAAGAGAAAAAAGGGTGTATGAAAGGTAGACAAATAAAGAGAGAACAAAAAGGAAAAGGTGTATTGAAAATAGACAAATAAAGAAAAAAGGTATAAAAGGTAGACAAATAAAGAGAAGAAAAAAGGGTGTATAAAGGATAGATGAAAAAAGAGATAGAGAGAAAAAAAAATTGTGTATTGTGTAATTTCCAAACTGGAAATGGAGCAGTACACCTCGCTGGTTGAAATAAATGGGTTGTTCTCATAATTTATAATCATGCTCTGTAGCTAAGCATTGGGAATCTTAATGTCATGATTGCGCCTGGCAGACCCTCTGTGTCTGACTCTGGTCACTGGCCACGGCCGCTGCGACCAAAACTGCGGCTTCGGCCATGATACTTTCCCCTAGTGTGAACTCTGTCTGCTAAGCTTTGTATGCTTTATTGATTTCTGGCCAGCACCCATGGCCAAGAATCTTCCAGCACTATTTGGGATAACTTGTTCTTTTGGTGATTGACATTTCCATTCTCCTATCACTTCTGTTCTACTTTCTCCTCTTCCCTATTTATAGTCTCTGCTTCCTGTCTTCTTTGCCTGCTATATGGTTTCCTTTACCTGTAGTTCGCCTGTGTTCTTATTTGATTACTGTCTTGTCACTCATTTTTGTACCGCGCTTCCCGTTCGTTGCTGACTTGGCCTGTCCGACCTCTCTTGTTTGTTCTGTGTTTGTTTGTCTCCATCTGGTGTCTCACTTGGCTCAGAGTAGATCTCAGTCTTTTGGTTGGGGCCGACCTAGTAAGGAGTCCAGTACCCCAAAAGGCAGGGACAGAGGTTGGGAGCAGCATCAGGGCCTCACTCGTCTGTGTCTCCATGTGCGTCCCTGACAGTCCCTAACACTTAACCCCTTACCGACATTTGACGTACTCGTACGTCAATGTCGGGTAGGTGTTCCAGCAAATTGACGTATGAGTACGTCATGGCGATCTTGTGCGCTCACAAGCGGAGCGTGCAAAATCGCGGCATGGAACCAGCGGTATATTGCATCATGCCGCATTCCCCACGGCCGGAGTGAGCTCCTGCTGCCCGCGATCCCGGCGCAGTAACGGCGCTCAGCGCCGCTACTGATCTCCTAACAGACAGCCCGGATGCTGAATGACAGCATCCGGGTTGTCTGGTGACATCACGATGCCCACAATGCATTGTGGGCAGCGTGACTGACAGTTGTCATGGAGACCAGCATACAGCTATAAGCT
Organism: Phyllomedusa bahiana; assembly: GCA_025379985.1. Lineage (NCBI taxonomy): Eukaryota > Metazoa > Chordata > Amphibia > Anura > Hylidae > Phyllomedusa > Phyllomedusa bahiana. Next base: position 4,027 of record JAODAL010037846.1, on the reverse strand, counting down.
ATGTGCTGATCTCCTATTGTATGAACGATCTGACGATCGTTCATGCAATTCCTCTCTGGGGAAAAGTGAAATAAGTGTATAAAAGTAAAAAAAAAGTGTAAAAAAGTAAAACACAAAAAAAAAAAATTAAATAAAAACACGTACACCGCCCTTTTCCCCTTTACAAACGCCAATCGCCCCAAAAAAGATCAAATATAAATAAAGTACCCATATTTGGTATTGCTGCGTGCGTAGCGACCCACCCTATAAATCTGTCATGTTAATTAACCCGTACAGTGAACGCTGTAAAAAAAAAAAAAGTCACAGAATTGCGATTTTTGTTCATCCCGCAGCACATAAAATGGAGTAAAAAGTCATCAAAAACTCATATCAACATCAAAGTGATGCCAATTAAAAGGTCAGTTCATCCCACAAAAAAAAGTTCTTTGACAGCTCTGTATATGGAAAAATGAAAGTTATGGCTATCGGAATATAGCAATGCATAAATATTGTTTTACACAATAAAACACTTTTTTTTAAAAAAAAAATTGTGCTTCCAAATAAAAAAAACTATTAAATTGGTACACCGTATTCTCTCAACCCACAGAGTAAAACTAACTTGTCACGGATACTGCACGGTGAACGCTATTAAAAGTAAAAATAAAAAACACTGCTTGGATTGCAGTATTTTCTTCACCCTGCCTTCCAAAAAACAGATTTAAAAGCGATCATAAAGTCTTTTCCCCCAAAAAATTATACCAATAAAAATGTCAACTCATCCCACAAAAAGAAAGTCCCTACACAGCTCCAAAAAAAAAATAAAAATTTTTGGCTTCAAAGCCCGCGATCAAAAATGTGTTTTTTTTTTCAAATAAAATGTTTTTAATGTGAAAAAGCAGTAAAACATTAAAAAAAAATACAAATTGGATCGCTCTAATCGTTCAACCTGCGAGTAAAACTAGAAAGTCATTTATATGCACATGACCCTGTAAAAAAAAAAAAAAAAAAACACTACCGGGATTGCTGTATTTTGTACAAATGCCTCAAAAAACCCCTAAAAAAAAAGTGATAAAGGCTTCCTTTTCCGGCGCTCGGCATGTGAGGGGGAAGACGGAGTCCCGCACAGCCCGGCACGATCGTGACAAAAAGAACGCGAAATTTAACAGATGAGCCCGACCAAATTCGGTGATCGGGGGACAACGAGCCCCCTTAGGAACGCTATACCCTGAGGAGGGGGCAAAAGACAGCGGAAACCCCGGCCAAAACAAGACCGGGCAAATCCAAAATGGCGCCCCCCGACATTCCCGCAGGGCGGCAGGGGACCCGGACAGGGAGCTTTTGGACGGCGCTTCTCCGGGGCGCCCGGAGCCCAAAGAACCCGGATAGCGGTTGGCGGTAGGTGGCCAGACTAATCCCCCGGACCTCCAGGAAACCTCCCAAAAAAATCCTGAGGACTGCGGGGGAATCCAGAATAGGACCGACATTCTACCAGGTGAGAGCTAGAAATGCGGATAACCATGGGAAAAAATAAATATACTTCCAATCCAAGCCCTCCTTACTAAACAGTCCTTTTGGGAAGCCAAACCGGGGGACTTAGGAACCGTTCCAAAAAAACCAATTTTGCGCATTTTGGGCCCTCGGGAGGGTTTTTTCAGTCAGGAACTCTAGGATCTGTGAATACGCCTTCCCAAAAGCCCAGGCAGGAACACCCTTTGCAGGTGGAAAGGCACCAGGCTGGGGCCCAGACCCAAAGTTCCAACATTTTGCAACAAAAACCCTGTGTCTGAGACCTGCCAGGTCATAATTAAAAATATTAACTTTAATGACAAAACGAGATTAGGGCATTCCAAAAAAGAAGAAAACCCTAGTTATCAGAGGTTACGGAAACTTAAAATTTTAGGACTTTTACAGAAAAAAGCTCAAAGAAAAAACGGGGCTTCAGCAAAAATGCCACACTTTACAGAGAGAAGGTGGCTTCCAATTACAGACCCCGCAGTGCTCAAGTACAGCAAGAAAAGGCCCCCTCGACTTTTGTCGGCCGAAGAAGCTGAGCAGAGTTGGTAGGCCTCGCTCACAACAGGGAAAGACAAACAACGGGGGGACTCCTTTACAGGCACCCAGGGGATCCACCAAAAACCCCACCTACGCCACCCGCCCCCTCGGGGAAAAGCGGAGGGAAGAAAGTCGCAGCACATCTTCCAAGGACTATCAAGGGACGAACAATTTGCCTACGGACATATATTCTTTTGGGGCGGGTTAACCATTGAGAGACAATTTGGGGAGGGGGAGGGAGAGAGGAGAAAGGGTTTTGACCCAAAACCCCCTATACTTAGCCCCCGGAAGGAAGGGCTCCAGATGAGGAAATTCTTAATTGAGTTTTTGTTACTTACTTACTTATCACACCACTATAATGCCGTAATGCGGAGCCAACTACAGTTGCCAATGTTAGTTGTAATTGGTAGATTTTACTGCCATACTCGCTGCTAAGAAAAATGAGGCCCAATAGGCAGACGAAGGGGGCTGAGGTCTTACTCCCCTTCGGCGCATCTTTTTTCTTTTTTTTAATTTTTTCTCATTTTTATTCTTTTGAAATCTCAACCGTTTAATTATTTTATTTTTAATCAAAAAGCCCAAATTTTTTTTTCCCATCCCCCTCTTTTTTCCCCCTACAGGCGAGTTGGACTTTTCTTCGAACTCGGGGGAACGTGTTCAAGTTTTTCCATTGTTTTGCCCATAAGTCTTGCATGCATAACCTATCTGGTGGCTATAACACGGTCACCCATTTACCCAGTTTTGCCTAAAAGGGATTTGCGAGAGTAACATTTCCCCTAGGGGATCATGAAAATCACTCATGGAACATCAAGGGACTCCCCCCCAAAACAAAAGAATGATGTTTCCGCCCCTAAAAAAGTTTGCGCCCACATTGTTCCCCACGAGAACACTAACAACGGAGGCATTCAGGATCAAAGCTGTGGGGGGGGAGATTTTTGGGGGATCCCGGCTTGGGAGGGAAGGCGGGGTTCTTACCCTTTTCATAAGCCTTTTCAGATGTCTCTCATTCCCATTCGAACATCCCGAGGGTCGGGAACCAACTATTTTCATTATGGTGGGAAAACCTATCACTTTACAATATCTACGGCCCCAATCACAACTCCAGAAATTTTTTTAAAGAATTAGGAGAGAGGATTCAAAAGGGCACCAAGAGAGTGCATACTTAGGCGGGTGATTAAATGAAAATGGACCAGAATTAAGGAAATACCTAGACCGGAGCGAAAAGTAATCCGGGGGGGCAAAATACCTCCGCATGAAAACCTTTGTATACCCCAGGGGTACGGGATACTGGAGAAAGGCACCCGAGGGGAAGAGTATTTTTTTTTTTTACATGCACACCACGGGCCGGTTGGACTACATAAGGTGTCTCCTCTAAAACACGCTCGGGGGTTGGTTCTGAAATTACTGGGAAAGGTCATATCTGACCAGGGACCAGCAAGATTTCACTGGGAGCACTTTCCCCCAAAGGGTCGACATACTTTGGAGTTCCCTTTTTAGGCTAAAAGGCCGAATCCTTCTCTGAAGCTTAAGGATGGTGGTTGGGAAAATCACTCAGACAACATGACAGAGGAAACACAGGTTATTCTGGGCAAAGCAAAACTGTTCTCCCGGGGGAGGTCATTGCATACACATCTAACTAAACGGGAGGCAAACCAAAGGGGTACACAGCGACAAAAAAATTTTCGGATAGCTACAAAATTTTCAAGATGTGCCTAGTGTGAAGCATAGGGAACTGTGGCGGGATCAAAGGGGGTTTGAAACCTGGGTTAATAACAGGAGGCATTCTTAAAACCCGTTTGAGGAGACCTTTGGGGCGTATGGCAAAAAAGCGGTAAATTGTTGCACGGTTACAAAAGGGAAAGACCCCCCCCGCTATTACATCATAAAAAACCCCAGTGTGAAAAATCCTCTGACCCCGAGATAAACGCAATTTTTGGGGGGGCTTTTTTCTTCTGAAGGGGGAGTTTGCGTACAGCCAAACAGCAGTGTGGAAAGG